>JBCAUG010688319.1:3475-13602 GCA_038406175.1 Haplosyllis leylae | reverse complement strand
AATTCGATTACAACATATAGTGGTTAGATGTCCCCACCACCTGCAAATAGAACCATCATCCCATGTATAGTCACTGAACCGTAAAAGGCCTTTGTAGGTCCCCACCACGGGCCCAAAATTTCGGGGCAATAACCATCAATCACCCACTAAGGTGACTCTAACGAGCCACCAATAAAACCATGGTTCTAAGTTTAGTCATGTTGCCGATAGTACCAAGTGAATGAAAACCAGTTAAAACTAGTCCATGTTGAACAATAAACAGAATAAAGCAGAATCTCATCTCAACTCCCTGGTGTGGAACTAGCCTCCTTTTATTAAAGGTGGAGACATGTCCAATTTGGGTCCTTGTGCATACTTCTACATTACATTGATCGGGCCATAAGAGATACTCACTGATTTCCGAATTCAGACGCCACAAAGAGGAACCCTGTTTTGAGGACGCACATGGACGCAGCGACTGGGACTGTGTCGAAGTACTTCAACCGGATTTCCGTTACCATGTCCTCATCTGTCTCCAGGGTTACTTTGAATATATCGCCTTGCTCCGTTTGAGCCAAGAAGAAAAACATTGACTGAAAATAAACAAATGAATATCGTGAAGTTTGTCACATTAAGCCTGCCAATATAGGATCATGTATCTTTCGCGGATGTACTTTTCAGGTATCTACACACGGGTCAAATTCAGCGTTATTTAAAGACGGCCTACTATTTACAACATTTAAAACAAACCTTGAAATAGCAGTCACATTCTTCATGATTTTCAAGGCAAGACTATATTTTGTATGCCCTACAGTTAATTTTTATCTGTAGTAACTATATTCCTTAATCACTGAATGCAAGTACAGTTCTTTTTTCAACTACTACACACCTTAGTTTTATGAGTTGCGCTGCATACGAATATCAGACCTCTCTCTGGATCGTCTAGGTCATGCTGAAATGATGGCGTATATAATTTTACTTCTTGCTAAATCAAATACTGAAAACAAACATCTCCAAGACGTTTTACGTTGGATCAGTGTTTGATTGGATCGATCACGATTCATCTGATGAAACACGGAATAAACAAATCATCATTTTCCGACTTCAAACCTTACTTTCTTCAGATACGTAGATAATAAATAAAAGCAGTATAAATGGCACAAGCTTGAGCACAGATGAGGGAAATATTCCTTACCCGTCTTCTAGGAATGGGACATCTGATGTCTGGTTGGTCTCCAAAGTTCTTGTATGTGATGTAGTTTTCTGAGCAGATAAGAACTCCACTTGGACCTTCATTACCTCCAGGAACTGCAAAATGATTATTATCTATAATTGAATTAGGAAGTAGAACACTTCTAAAACCGACTTTCGTCTCTTGAATCAAAATTTTCCAAGGGTTAGGTGGTCAATTTGGTAAAGAGTCACTCTTTCTGTGCACAAAACACCAGACAACATCACTACACGACGCCATACTGTCATTTGATTGGTGAAGTCTGTTGCCAGTAAGCTGGTTGCTCCAATGTCATCTTGGTCAAGATTTCACCTGCTTCGGTTACTTGTAGTTTACAACTCACCTGAGATGAGGAAGTTCGCGTGCTCCTCAAGCTGTTCGGAGTATTTTCTGACCACATGATTCAGACCCAGATCCAACTCGTAGTACGTGAGTAACTGTTGGGTCTTCACTGCTGACTCCCCTGTTGGGTCACTGTCCGCTTCCTGTAACAATCAACAGGTGCATAATAGAAATCGTGTGACGCGACGAACTGGTGTTTACTAGATACTATCAATGCGCCTTCAGTTTTCTACGCGAGAAGTGAGTTTAACACATTAAGCTGCGCCAGTTCCATTTCTGGTCCCTGGTCACAACTTTCAGTATTAGCATGGTAAAAACATCATTAGGCACTTCTTAGCTGAATGCCTTGAACATATGATATGGTATACGCCGTCTACCTTTCCGTCCACAATAGTGAGTGAACAGCAAAGGAATCGACCATAAACCTATGCAATTATGGTAACTAACCTCGTAGTCGATTTCTAGACAAGCAAACGTTGGGTTTTCGAAGCCTACGTCGACCCCGACCATGTGGTAGACCAGCGTATTCGACTTGTGCGCCTCGAGAGGCGATGATATAGTGAGTCTAGCCTGCGCGTCCCTGTTCAATATGTACACTAACTTCTGTTTCTCAATCGCGCCTGAAAGGTTAATTAAATCCTAAATCATAATAGCTAGAGTTAAATGCGCATCAGTGGGCGATAATAAAGGTTCACGTTTGCACATGTGCGTTGTTGTTGCGATAATGATATGAATGGGCGTTAATCAAGGGTGATGGTATTTACATGCACGTGTTTTGGTTTACGGCGTGGTATACCTCGACCACATACCACGTCCATACTAAAGCATTGATGTCAGTTATCCTTTGCATTTTGTTTTTCAAAACTACATCACATATGTAGAAACTGATGGGCATCTGACACTGTCTGACAGCAAAAATTAAATATGAATTCGTGGACCCAAAATGTGCACTGTGCCACAGTTGTCATTTGAAACGTTAAAATACTCACCGATCATAACAGCTCTGCCTTTAGGGTCAATAGCTAGATATTGTCCTGGAACGATTCTGCGACATCCACTCTTTCCAAACGTCTCTTGATGAACTTTCTCAAAGGTATTCTTTGCGGGAATGTATTCCAAGATTACGATTTTACCCGAATCTGACCCGATTACCAAGTAGTCTGAAATAACACAGAAAAGTACTCATTACTCATTACACATGGTACAACATCAATTCACTGAAGAACCTTTCTAACTTCGAAGCTAAACTCTAGACCCGCGTGGTGACGCTTTTGGTCATGTGACTCAATTCAACCAATCACAGGCCTTGTTACAAAACAAAGATGGAAGCCATGATTGATGGTTTCACGAAACATAAACATCCGGTCGCGTATCTGGTCGTTTTTATACATACATATATGATTTGTCGGCGACAAGATCATGTTCCCCGATTTGAAGCCTTTTGGGACATTTAATGGAATATAAAGCCATTTTAGGTACTATCTTGGGTTAGAATAAGATCCATCACCTTGGATATGAGTTTTGGTTTCACTGTAAGAACCTTTCTAACTTCGAAGCACCATACTCTTTCGTCCTTGCTATAGAATAACTAAACCGAATTATGTTGTGTCGCGTTTGGAAGCTTGGCACGGGCGAAAGCTTTCTTGACTTCTCACATCGTGAGATCAAGTCGTTCCAATTGTGTACTCAAGATGTTGTCCACCTTTTATTTTCTTGACAATATCTTGAAAATTTCTTGGTGATAGGCTTACTTTTCCTACTACAAGGTTGCCACTATTGAGTCCATTCAAAATTTCTTGACATATCCATGACATTTCCCTGACAAAATAAGTTTTCCCTGACAGTTTCTTTTATAACAGTTTTCCCTGACAGTTTCTTTTATTTTTCAATCTGTGAAAAAAAAACTTCTGTCATTAATGACAATTCCCCCACACACCCAGGATTTTTGAAAGGCAAAAGTTTAGCAGTAATAATCAGTAGACCTTCAGTTTATATTTGGTAAGCAGACATTTACATAAACACAACCCAGGTAGAGCCCTGATCATATGTCAATCTAAAAATAATGTCATGACAAAATTCCCTGACATGACAAGACAAAATTCCCTGACATGAGTCAAATGGCCAATATTCCCTGACATTTTTTCAAAATTCCGACTTTCCCTGATCTGGAGAAAATCACAATCACCACCATTTTCCAGAAATTGTATTCAATCTGGGCCATATGAAATCTAATCTGGGACCACCTAAATTGCCTTCCGGACATGCCATCCACTTTCAAAACGACGTTCCTGACGCTACACAACATTAGACACCGGTTAACTATCCCTTCTTTGACAACAGTAACGAAAAGTGACAAGGTGGCACAACGTTCAGATTTTTCAGTTTTACTGTTTGAAAAGTTTGAAACAATTCAGTAACTCTCAAGCAGATTGATTTTTTCAGTCGTCCTTTTTACAATCAATGTGGTTAGCAAATATTTACAGTGTTGATACTTGCTACATTTATATGGATATAATTCGCTGTGGGCTATTTTTTCGGCATTATTTGTTCTACTACCTTCACCACAGAAATTATGTACAACCTATAAACCAAAATCACAAGCGCAATAGAGTATGATACAAAAATGGTATTTCCACAAGAAGTACACCAACTAATCCATCTGGACAAGTAAGCCCCAACTTGTCCCACCCTTGTCACAGAGGGTTAAATATTCACGGTGTCCTCAAACTCAAAATTTGCCATGAAAGCCAAAAAAGATTGCAGTAACATCCACCACAACCTTGGCATACCCTTTAGTTTTCAAAACTTTCAATATTTTTACTGCTTAATATTTATATTTACAGTACCATTCTGTAAAACAGTCCAGTAACAAGTGTTGTCATTCCTTTGGCTTCATTGATGAAACTGAAGCACATGGCAATTATAGCCTCTGACAATTGTGATCCCGAATCACACTACATCTATCTACTGGGATGTCGGGTTTTTTCCATAATTCTAAATATTTCATCGGAAGATGAAATACGGGCGAGTTACTTTTGATAACAGTGCTAATAATTATACATATTCATACATATTCGATTGTTCTGTGTCTATAATTGTTCACTTATTATAGGTATGTCACACTGGACATGTAGCCTGTGGTTACCTTGTTTCACCTCCAGGCCAGTTTTGTATTCTACAGGTCGGTACTGGACACCAGAGTTATAATTCATGTTCTACTGATATTTTGTTCAGATCACCAAAAGAATAAACCCGAAAAGTATGTCTGAAGTTCAAGTCTTTGTCCAAATGGCACAATATTATTCAACGATGGAGTTTCGGAATTTTAACTTGGGTTACCTAAATTAAGATTTGGGCCACTAAAAATTCTCAACTGGCAAGGATGGGTCCACTTTTGAAAATTGACGTCATCCCTGCATCTAAGCACTCTAGGACAGTGGACACTATTAAACGTCCACAGAACATGTTTTAATATTTAAGGTAAAATTCCCGTTTTCACTATCCGGAACATCCGAATTCCGTTTTCTCTTTACCGTGACAAGCTTCATTTAGAATGTCACAATAAAGGCCTGTTCACACCCGAGAGACTCCGTTAGCGATCCCGTTACGGACATGGGCAAAATAAACATGCAACCCATTCTGAGCCCATCAAAAGATCAAAGGTGCCGCCCGTCAATGTTACGTGAATCGTTCGGTGTGAACAGGCCTTAAAGAAATTTACTTACCTTTGGAACCTCCCGTCAGCCTGAAGGGCATTATGGACCTGATTGCGCCAAACACTTCCACGCTAATCATCGTGTACACTTTGCCAGTGTTGGGCTCTGGCCTGAGTAATTCCAGAATCTTCCCACGCGCCACGACGATTTCTTGCTGCTTGGTACCAGAGAAGCTGCCGTGGACTGCCATTATGATGCCCGTGGCGCGTTGAAGCGTCAAGTTGTACATGTACATGGTTGCTATGGTTTAGCACGTCAACAGACTGTTCGGGAAAAATGGAAAATGGAAGAGTTCAGTGATTTCAAATTTACTTGGTAGTATGACGAGACTAAATTATGACTGGTCCTTTTATCTGGAAGCGTTTTTATCATTTCTGTGTATTATTTAAATTATTTTCTGATCTAATTTTCCCGGACTGACCAAAATGTCCAGACTTTTTCTATTTCTGCAGTGGTTTTGAAATGGAGAGCAGAGGGACTGATATATATCAGTCCTGCGACAAAGTTTGCCCTGTCGGAGAGTGACCGTGACACCTTCGCAAAAACTATGCATGATCCAGAATTATGTGAGAGCCAGTGTCATAAGCACATCCTGCCGTTAGTAGTATACATGTATATTCACAAGACATGCACAGCTCTTGTAACCATTTGAGTAATAACCACCTTTGTTATCATTGCGAGACATGCACTACTGGCAACAAGCCAGTAGTGGCTGAATGAGTTGACACCCTGAAAGAGCGTCTGCACCCCAAATAGGCTGCTTCTGCAGCTTGAATGACCTCCTCCAGAAGGAAGCCTCGGACGTTTTTAAAATTTGCCAAATTATTTTTCAGCACAATGACATGATCGGATTTCTCACGTTGCAGGAGTGGCTAAGTATTATAATGACAGATTTATAGGTACTTTTTATGAGATCAAAATTTTCAAGTCTTTACACCTAGGACTCCTGCTGTAAGTTGCGGAGAGCGAGAACCAAATCTACAACACGATTGCGTCGATCATTATTTATCTAATGAAGCAAGGGTAGGTGTATTATTTTCCAACTCTATCCCGAGAAAAATCAATCACCAATTAAATCCCTGACCTCGTACCGGGAAACAAATGTCATCTCTTCTCGCTCTAAACCATAATCTCTGTTTCACTTTGGAAACAGGGATGACATTTTTTTAGGACAAGCTGCAAGGTTTCACTTCCCAGCACAGACAAGATTGCTGCAGATTTTTCAACCAATTTATTAAGAAATATTTTTGATTATTCTTAAACAGGGTGGCCACATTCTAGCAAAGATCAGATTCCCTGTTTTTCCTGTGTTACGAATTTTTTCACAGTCTTTTTAACACAAAAAATAATAGTTGGTTTCAATTAATAAAGGATTTACCAGGCCTGTAATTATGGTTTTTATTATTTACAGAAGCACACATGCTACAAAATTGGTAAGGGATCCTTTGTGGTAACTATTTTGTGAGGTTGAGCAAGAAGATCTTGTTTATTAAACTGTAAAATAAGGAAGCCAATGTATGGACAACATATATGTTGAATAGACTGGATCTATTGAGAAGTATTTTCCAGATAACTGTTAATTGAACCACCCAACTTTTTAAGGAAAAAAATCTATGTAGTGCTATGTTGAATTAAATTACCCCCCACAAGGGAGAGCTTTACAAACCTCCACAACAGAGTACTATATTTCTAAATTTTTCACTTTTGTAGTGAATTATTAAAGATAAATCAGAATAGTTATAAGTATCATCAACTTAATATTTTCATCTTTAATTTCATGTAATTATATCATACAAAGAGGGTTATTTTCATATCAAAGTCATTACACCCTCACCCACTTAAGCTCTCCTAGCCAGTAAACCCTCAACACCCGAAAAAGTTTTGTTGTACAGTTTTGGTCACTATTCCATAAACAAGCCCACCAAGCCTTGTCAAATTCTACCTGATAGACAAAAACAACTTCTCCTACTTTGTGTTGAAATGTTTGAAACATGATCTTTTAAAAAAATTGTTAGATATACACATTTAAAATTGCAATAATTTAATTTTTTTTTAAACTGGATAAGTCTAAGTGATGCTTGTAATATATAAGATGCAGAAACAAAGTAGGATAATAAATGCACTGGTAAAAATGATAAATATGACAACCATTTGAATGGGAAAATTATGCTGAGCAAAGCAAGGCTAAAAAATTGTTTTTGATATTTTTAGAGAAACAGGCTGTCTGCATTATGCCCAATAAATATAGGCAAAAACATTTTCCCCATGTCTCAAAAATTTTCACTGTGTCACAACAAATTCCCGTGTGTTTTCCTGTCTGGAAAAAGAACTAAATTCCCTGTTTTCCCTCTGCCCTGGCCACCCTGTTAAAGTGTCTTCAAAGTTCTTTCCAACAAATATTGATTCTTGTACAAGACCCCTCGGGAAAACGTTGATGTCTGTTGTTGCTGTGTTGTAAAGGTTGCTGCATCATACCTGAGCAAAGACAAGAAGCAGAAACAAAGTCTGGGCCTGGTTTTTTTACTTGTTTTGATACATGAGGCAGACAAACATTTCACCTCCACACCAAAACTTGCAGTGTCTGTGCGTGAATGTGTGTAGGCAGCAGCAGGCCTGCAGTTTTGCCTGTGTGAATGAGCCCCCTCATAAAACTGAAAGACCCCCCTAATAAATCTGAATCACTCCCTAAATCTGAATTACCCCCCAAAACTTGAAGGTAATTCTACAGAGCTTCAGAAGATATTGTCGATTTACGGTCAACTTGGTTTTTTTTCAGGATACCATTTCCCCAGGATTTTAATTTTAAAAATTCCAGGATATTTTCACGTTTTCCAAGTGTGGTGTCATTATTCAAAGTTCTCCGGGTCAAGTAGGAATACTGTGTGTCCGACTTTCCAAATGATCTTTGCGAAATTCATGCTTATTCTGCGAAGAAACTTCGTACTACCAACATTTCTAGATCTAGAGTTTGACTCGCACACATGCGATTGATGTACTCGCCTACTGGACACATTCGGCGCCCAAATTTGTAGTGAATCAATAAAAACACTTGCCAGAAGTATCTCTGATATTTCTTCCAATAATGAACTGATAAAATATCCACATCTGCAACCAATTTAAAGTTAAATTGCGTAAGCAACACGAAAACCACCAAATGAAAAAGCGCTGGCCGCCATCTTGAATTTCCACCTCTCACAATGGTTTAATTTCTTAAAATGTCCAGTCATTTTGGAGCGGAGTGTTTCCTTTTAAAACCCCAAGCACGTAGGATAAATTCACTGTCAGATTTCACCTGAATAATGACCAAGTAGATCTAGCGTCTTCTTCCAAATAAATTTATGGCGGCCTCAGATTTTTACAGGCAATCCACATTTAAACAAGGAATCTGTGATAAATATTACTCACGTCAATGAAAACTGCAGCACTGTAGACTATTCGACAGCCATTATTTTTGTGAATTACAGCATGACAGCGCAGATCTCAGTGGATTTAATTTCCTTGATTAGAAATCCAAGCATTGACATTGAGGTTTCCCGTTCGAAGTTTGCTTTTAGTCCGAGAACTTTGGCATCTAATAGCTTCCTGTCCCGGCAAGTGGAAGTGACAAAAAGATTGGAAGCGTTCCTGGAAAATTAATATAACGCATTTTTGTGACGACTACAATAAAATGTGCTTCACAACTTCACAATAATTGCATAAACATTTCAAATATTCCTTATAATACAATTTTCTGTGACACATTAGCAAATTGTTTTATATTTAGTCCTTGGCTCCAGTTGGTAATTATTTTTGAGCTTCTAGTTTATGTTTCTTTTGTGACAAAAAGTAGGTCCTTCAAGTAGTCAGGTGTCTTGTCCCAAACATATTTATACAAAATTAAGACAGATTTAAAATACACTCATATAGGTAACCAATGTAAAGTTTGCAAACACTCTGTAGTGCTGTAGTGCTTCTTCTTTTCCCTTTTTTTTTAAAATTCTAAATGTTTTTATTTTAAATTTACAGCTCACAACATAAATCCACAAAATGACCATGACTTTCAATATGTTAAATACCTGTAGAAATTAAATAATGCACAGATCTACTGAAACTAAATTGCAAGCAGCTCTAGACACCCATACCCAATTACCAAAATAAAAAAGATGGATCAAATTTGATAAAATTAAAGTTTTTGATACTTTTTCCAAAAATGACAAAAACTGACAATCTATGGAATATAGTGGCCTGAAGGGATAATCTGTGTAGATGGAAAATTTTGAAAATTCTAATTTTTTTCCAAATCACCCTAAATTGTTGAGTTTTGATTAGAAATAAACTTTGAAATAAATTTTACCCCCAATAAACCTATAATATTGAAAATGTAGCCCTTTTCACAATCTTTAGCAAAAACACTGTGACTTCTAATAGGTTAAACATCAGTAAAAAATTAAATAATGGACAGATCCACTGAAACTAAATTGCAAGCAGCTCTAGACACCCATACCCAATTACCAAAATAAAAAAAGATGGATCAAATTTGATAAAATCAAAGGTTTTGATACTTTTTCCAAAAATGACAAAAACTGACATTCTATGGAATATAGTGGACTGAAGGGATAATCTGTGTAGATGGAAAATTTTGAAAATTCTAAAGAAAATTTAAATCATTCTAAATTGTTGAGTTTTGATCAGAAATGAACTTTCAAATCAATTTTACCTCCAATAAACATATAATATTAAGAATTTAGCCCTTTTTGACCATTTGTAGCCAAAACACAGTGACTTTCAATAGGTTAAATGTCACTAGAAAATTTAATAATTGACAGATCCACTGAAACTAAATTGCAAGCAGCTCTAGACACCCATACCCAATTGCCAAA
>JBCAUG010688208.1:0-13604 GCA_038406175.1 Haplosyllis leylae | reverse complement strand
CGTAGCCAGGGTGGTCTATGAGGGTCTGGCTGGGGGGGGGTACTCAGTCCCATAGCAAGGGGGGTACTCAGCCAAGGGGGAGGGGGGGTACTCAGCCGGGGGGGTTACTCAGGCTGTGTAACACCCCCCCCCCCAGGACTTGCTATGCTGCAGTAGTGTTGCCTCTTGTGTTCACGCAGGAGGACTTTCTTGTTTCTAGTAGTGTTCACTGTAAGCTGTGTTTTGGAAACTAAAACAAGTTTATCCTGAAAAAAACACCTTTACTAACAATGCATTACCGATTATGACAGGCTACCGGGGGTGTATCATGACATGTCTCCCTTGAGGCCATGGTGATGTAAGATATTACACAGGGCTTGAGAGGTACATCACCACGGCCTCAGGGGAAACTGAGATGACTTTTACAATGTTTTTGTCACATATATCATGGAATGAGATTACATAAGGGGCTATGGAATGTGTACTGGAGTACAGTACATTTTCTCTTCAAATGACTAATATATGTGAGCAGGAACTATCGCACTATGCTCCTATGGTAGTCCCCATTCTGAATTACTTGATCCACAAGTAATGATCTGATGATCTGGGGCTCTCTTAGTTAAAATTTTAAGACTCAGTCCAGTACACACATTATTAAATTAACAAAACAATAACTATAAGACCTAAATACTGCAAGTTTGTAGAGATAAATAGCTAGTGAACAGATACTGAAGTTACAGTGAAGACACTCAGTATATATATAGCCCTGCTCATTTACGGGACACTGTGTGTGAGTTTTGGTGGTACACAGACCTGTAACGAGAAATAGTAATACATTTGGGCAGATGGGTGGCATGATCTTAAACCCTTTAATAGTCTATTAAAATGTCTAAAATATGTTGTCATGGTGTGAGTAAGGAATTTGCCATTGGCATATAATACTGGTATGAAAAAGAAGGAGTTACTTTTCACCGTGGTACTAAAACAAAACCAAACAAATCACGAAAGAAACAGATATAATGTCAGATGCTTTTCAATTAGTGGTGATGTACTACTCTCAAGAGGTGCACATCAGTTGGAGAAATTCTAGCATTGATTTGTAAATATGTCAGATCGGATACCATGTAACTTGGCAAAGATTTTTTTTAGGATGACCTTCAAGTAAATTATTCATTGCTTTCAAAGCCAAAATGATTCACAAAATACTCAAGGTTCAAATGAGGAGTCTTCAATTATTTCAGATATATGTAATGGGAAACAAGTTTGAAAAGCTGGATCTATACTTACTCGGTTTACCGGCCAATGCCTAATACTCAGTGGTGCGTATGTATGTACGTTGAGTCGTTGTATTCCATGTCATGTATTTAATAATTTCAGGAATATGGTTCATATTTGCCACAAACTGGGCGTTTATGCTTCTGGCTGTCACTAACATATTACACGCTGTTATTGTAGTTCAGCATTTTTTCGGTGAATCAAACAATGGTAAGCTTGGAAACGAAACAATCCTGTATTTCTTATTTTGTTGATCTTTCGTCTAATTAGATAAGTTAGCTGAATTCAACTAGAATCACCGAAGGGTTGCGGTAAACCATTCAAGTTTTTCAAATTTCAGACTTACGAGTACCTCTGTAAGACAAAGGACTCATGCCCAGGAGGTTATGAATTGAAATCCCCCCAAAGTTTTGCTTTGTACAATTCCTTTCTTGTCTAATTAGCTGAATTAGACGAATTTTTAAATTCAAAATCGCGAAAACTAGACTAGACCCACAGGAAAGTTTCAAAGGCTATGTAAATCAATTAAACTACTTTGTTGATGTAACGCCGATATAATTAATCTTATGACTCCTCAATAAGTAAAAACATCAACATGTCTAATATTCTTATAATTTACCATGTATTTTCAGAGGAAATGCCCGCATTGTACAGTATATTCTGGGTTATATACAACATTTCAGCCAATTCAGCTTTAATTATATCAGTATCGTTTTGGACATTTATGACAGTTTTAGTGACTGAAGGTGGACTTTCTTTTTCATTTATTACTGAGTTGTTCCTTAAATTAAAATGAACCCTGTTTAAATTACTAATTTCTTTGTGCCACAAATTCTTGCCTGATTCTTTCATACAAGTAATCACCATGAACTTTTATTTCTGAACACGTGAAATTTTGTTCAGTTAAACTGGCCTTTTTCATATTTATCATATTTATCATATTTATACATCAGATTATATGAGTTCGGAGATGAGTGAGATGAAACACAGTCTTTCAAGTGTCTACGTTGTAATCGATCTCTTGGTGGCCAGAACTCCCATACGATTTCTTCACTTTATTTATCCTGTATCTTTGGGTAAGTGCCTTATGAAGATCTATTACAACAATCCTCTCTCCCACATTTTAAAGGTTTATGCATGGAAGGAAGAATTTCTAAGATGATAACACGTTAAGATATAAATTGGATATTAAGGATAATAACCGCAGTGCAAATAATATATTTTATATCTGTACTTATCTTCAAACCTTTAGGGAAAGAAAAGACGCCACACTATCTGAAACCGTTTGGGTCAGAAAGTTGTACAATTGTATAATTTCAACTGCTGTCCATTTGATTTCGAACAGCTGTCACTGTCCATCGATTTTAGAAACAAACCGATTTCCTTCTTTGCATGTTGCTGAAATGATATGGAAGGTTTTAAATTGACATTTGAATATTTCTGTACATCAATTTATTGAGTAGTGTCCCAGACAATAACCTCTACTTTAAAAATGTAATCTTTCCATTTGCAACAATTGTTAAACGAAACAAAACAATGAGGACTTGTAAGGTCAACCCGAAAAGCACGAATTCGGTTCACAGTAAAAATCGTTCAGCATGTTTGAGCGTACTGAATGTTCTGGTTCAAAATGACGATTTGTCAACAAAAAGGATTTGGCCTAATGTCTTGAACTGCTATTGTCAGAACCATCTGATTTCTGGCACGACGACTAATTTCCTGATCCACAGACAAGTAAACAAAGCATGGGAAGTTTCCCTAAATGGAATAGAAATTCATTGAATTCAACAAATCTGAAAGCATGAAATGGGGTCAATTTAAAGATTCTCTCTGTCACCTTTGCCTTCCTGGGCTGAGGTAAAGTGCAAGTGCTGGTTTCATACACAAAAGATAGCAGGGTCAAGTACAGCAATCCTTTGTTTTTAAAATTATATTATTTTAATTTAGGGAAAACTCTATTGTCACCTTCGGAATATTCTCAAGCACTGTCATTTACATTACCAGAAATTATCGAAAAATGTGTCTTTGGCACACGCAAAATGTTGTGGCTAATCGAATTGTCGACAATTTCTAGTAATGATTCCCTTTGCCAAAACAGTTATCTCCATGCTGACGAAATGATTAAATTCTTTCCCAAAGAAACTCTGTGTAATTTGGGTTCCAGGGCTCGTGTATACTACGTTCAACGCTCTATATTTTTTGAATGATGGGCATGGTCCGAATGGTCAACCTTACACTTACTACGTACTTTTCTGGAAGAAACCTGCAGAAGCTGTAACGACAACCATCTTAGAGGTATGCTCATCTACATTTCGATCAAACTTTATCATTTCTGATCTCAAGCCTTCAAATTCCTTCACATTTTTTGTTTGATTCATTCTTCATAAGAGAATAGTTGAGACTGAATTGTGTTAGCTTAATGACCAGAAATGGATATTTCTATACCAGTCTGAGAAATGTATGCGATGAGAAGGGAGACTGCGTGTGTATTTATTGCAACATGCTCCGTCTGAGATGCTTTCTTCTGTAAACCTCTCTCCACGCAAACGCATTGAAGTCATTATTCTGTTCTTTATTTCAGACATTACTTGCAATACTGATGCAACTCTTACTGGTTTGTATCTATAAACTGAAAAAGCTTATACACGATAAATTCAGTAACGGAAAGTCTACTGGTTACAAGTTATGTGGATCCTGCAAGGACTCTTCAGAAGATCACTCCCTTTTAGAAAAGGCCAACGGAAAGGAAAACGAAAACAGCATTTCAAAGTACGATGCTACACAAAATTAAATAAAGCATGGCATCCACTGGCATCGTTCCTTTTTCTGTGAAGTGACAGAAAAATTGCAGGGCTCCCTTGTACTTAGAAATTGAAGTTTGCCAAAGTTCCGTTTCCGTTTTAGCGTACGATCATAAATCCATAATAAACTAATTGATCGTTGAACAAACTGAAACATATTTATTTTTCGTTTATTCTCTGAGTCTCTCGAGAAACTACAACAATGCTTACTTAATAATGTGTTGAAATGGCCAGTACAATTGCCAAGACAAATTCATTATCGCTTCATTCTCTGGCGTGAGAATTCGTAGTTATCGTAGTTCGAGGTTTTCGCAAATAACACAAGATTGACAATGTTGACATATCTGTCAACTTTGTGCATTAATTTGGAGGAGATTATCAGTTATTATGGGATATATCCATTTTCTTTATTGAAATCTTAAATCAGAAAATTGGAGACATTATTTCTTTAAATTTTTTGATGTCTGTGATTAAAGATAAAAGAATTAGATGTTGACAGATATGTCAATTATGTTTTATGGTTACTTACGAAAAACTAGATCGACAAGTATATGCGTAATTGATAATCGAGTCTTTCGTGAACAGTGATTCATGCCTAATTGTTTCACATCTGGCAGATGTACATTATAATTTTAGTGAAGTTTCAATGTAAGTAATATAGAATAATTAAAGTGATTCATTTTTTACGATGAATTTCAAGATGCATCCGATTTTAGCTGCAACAGGAAAGAGAGTATATCGAGTTTTTCCTAAACAAAACAAAGTTGGCAATGTTGCCAACAAAGGCTTACACGGGAAAGAACAAAATATTTCAGCGAAAAAAATTGCCTCCAGTGGGGGTAGAACCCAGAACCTTACTCTAATGCCTAGCTGACTGAGCCAAGTTGACTTTCGACTGTGAATCAGAATCTTTGAGAGCTTCATATATGCTCTATTGATTCTGGAAATCATCCAAGTACAAAAAGTGAAATGATGCAAAGTTCAGTTCAGAGATTTCATGTTCAACACATGTCTGCTCAGCTCAGTCAGCTAGGAATTAGAGTAAAGATTTAGATGTCCTGGGTTTTATTCCAAATGGAGGCAATTTGTTTGCTGAATATATTTTACTCTTCCCCATGCAAACCTTTGTTGGCAACGTTGTCAATTTTATATAATTTAGTTATATATTGAATGAGTCTATCACTGCCAGATCAGAGTTTAATTAAATCTCTTATCACGAAAGACGACATTGGAATTAATAATCTTACTGATATCTTACAAAAATAAAGTAGATTCTATTTCCGCCAAATTACTTTTTTTGCAAAAAATGACATTTTACGGTTGAAATGAAGTCTTCTTTCTCCAATCTGGTTGAAAAATAAAAACATGTGGCACGTACAGTACATTAAATTATTTAAACACCGTCACTGTAATGAGCACCAATTCAAAAGCAAAAATGCAGGAACTTCTGATTTATTAAATTAAAGTACAACTTGGACTATTCTTGATTATGTTATTAGGTCCAACTTCTGGTGTAACCGTGTATCTATTGTTTGATGATGTCGGCACAGGTGAAGGATCTGATACAGAAAAAGAAGGACACTTTGAGAAGTTTCAGTTTGGTTATTGTAAATAATTTGGATATGCATTGCGTGAAAGAATAGCCATTAGACGAGGCCAATTGGATCTAATCAAATGGCCGATATTCTACTTTGGGAGGCAGGTTTATGTTCCTTTGGTACTGGTATCCCATTTTTATCATAATCAGGAACTCATGTACTTTTTGAGTGATTGATTTTTGAAAAGATCTTGACAAAAAATGTGACACATTTTCTTTGACTTTTTTCTCCAAAATGTGATCCATCTCGAACTTTTCATATGAAACTTTGCTTCACAATTTCTAGTCTATCAGGGGTCTCGCGCCTCTGTGAAGTGAAGCTTGTTAATCGCAGATGAGAATTGAATAGCTAAGTTTCACATGAAAATGAGAAATATTTTGTGGTGAATTTTTTTTTGGAATTATTTGAGTTACTGACCTTTCAGTATTGTCAGTCCATTCACTTCCGGTTCGAGCGGTTCAAACGGAATCTCCCTCTCCGTGTTTCCGTACAAGAAATACGTGGTCATTTGTCCTTTACCCTTAATCTGCATTTTGCCTCTGGACTTGAACTTGTAACCATTGTTTTTCAACAAACTGTTGTGTGATATGAAATTGAAACAAACATGTTTTGGAAGTGAAGTCCCTTTTACCGTTCCTGAGATCACTAATGTCAACAATAACAACTGAAGAGACATTTTGGAGGAAGGAAGTAAGAGGAAGAAAAGGAAAATGATAGCCAGGTTTCGTTTTGTAAGAGGAAGAAAAGGAAAATGATAGCCAGGTTTCGTTTTGACTTACGCATAAGTGAAAGGACTGCAGTGGATCTTCCCTGGGAGTCCGTGACTTTCCATTCTACTTGCAGTGTTAACTGTATCACCAAACAAACAATAACGTGGCATCTTGTCCCCTACCACTCCAGCAACCACACTTCCACTATGAATTCCCACTCGAATCTGGATTGCAAACATTTCCATTACAATTTAATTTATACTGTACTGGTAATTTTCAGAAAACCTAAGAAGTTATTTTGTAGAGATCTGAAAAAAATCACGTATTGGTTTGTATTTCTGAAAAAAAGAACAGGCATTGGATTCTTGGAATTTCAAGATGACTGTTGACGGCAGAAGGCGGAAGTTCATAATATATATTTCAATAAAGTAATTTCATATGATTTATGAAGATCTTTTGGTACATGTTTGAAGGTTTATTTAATTATACCTGCCTTCACTATCTCTACTCGTAGCCACACATATACCAGTGAATGTGCGATTATTTAAAAGAAATTATTGAAACTCTCCCAATACAAGGAACGATTCTGTTGATGCAGGCTAACTATTTTTAATGTGGGACCCTGTGCATTACTAGCTTTTTTTGGGTGGCACGGTAATGAAGGAAAGTCAGGATGATATGTTAAAATTCAGCTGTTGTGGTTATATAAGGCCATGCAAAAAAAGGTGTGTCTGGAATAAACCATTTCTATTAGGCCCAGTCTATTCCTTTGCCCTCCAGAGAGGTACTATCTACGAAAAGACACAATTGACAGAAAAAAACTACTAACGATTTATGCTCACTGACCTGCAGAGCTTTTCCAGTAGCGGGGGATTTTACTTCGCCAGCTTTGAGTACCATGTCCATGCCCTGGTTAGCTATTCTCTGTGCGTGATCGGGAATAACTTCCGGCACTCCTCCGACCACCATGTAAGCATCTCCAATAGTCTCAACCTAGAAAGTGTAGAATATCATTCATATCAAAAGAAAAAGTAAGAAAATCACATCTAATTACATTTACTTTAAAATGGAGAACATTGGGTATCTACCTTGTACACATCATTCTCGTTGGTATATTTATCAAACTTTGAATACAGTTCATTTAGCATATTGACAATATCCATTGGCTGAACAGCAGCTGAGATGGTTGTGAAAGAGACTATGTCGCTGAACAGGATGGTGACGCATGCAAATTTCTCTACAAGCAAGTTACAAAAAGATATATTAAGTTAATGTAAGATATCTTCTTCGGATACATTCATTATAATGTGTCTCTAAGACAAATTCTGAAAGTAGCTTGGAAATTTGATCCAGATGATTTTTTGGCTTTTTATCACATATCTTTTTCATGTATATCTGCGATATATGTTGCTTTAAGGTGTGATGTATACGTCTGTTGAGGCTTATTACCTGCATCAACTCTATTACCCATCTTCAACTGATCAGCAACCTTATGAGGAAGCATCTCATTGAGTAATGTTTCAGTCTTATGTTTTTCAACCTCCAAAGCTATTGAGGTCTTCTTGAGTTCTGCAGTTGTTTCGTCGAGCTTTTTGCTTCATGAAAGATAAAAGTAAACAGTAAAGTAAACAGTGAATATGAAATCTAAATTGAATAGATAATTATACATCTTCGGAAGAACACAAAGACAGGAATAACAATTACTTTTCTGTCTAACAAAAAAAGAATTATGTTAACTTTTTTATTCCCAAATGATTTGAGTGCTAACATTAACATTAACATTAAGATTGAATGTGAAATAGAGAAGGTGGCTATGCAGCAGATTTCCCCCCCAAAAAAGGAATACGTCCTACCTGACTTCAAGTTCTGCAATTCTCTGTTGGTTGAGCAGAACTAATTCTCTAGTGACGTCATATCCGGGTATATCCGAGATGTAGATCTTCATCTCCATCATCTCTGTCAGGCTGGACAGTCTCGGAGATCCAATGAAAATCATATGACTTATATCGCTCAGCCAAATCATTTGACCTTAAGACAAAGCAAAGAGCAATTAATTAGCATTTTATGGGAGAGTCGGTGAGGACAATGAATGACAGAGGGATCCTTTAATTTTTCCAGCACGTGTCAACTTGCCAAATAAAGCTAATACGAAATGAAGTCCAGGTCAACGTCTTCGATCCAGAGTAATTCATTGCATTATATTTTTCTACACGTTTTCTTAACAACTAATACATTTTTTTTCTCCATTCCATGGCAGTTGCTCCATGTTCATCTGTGTAAGTAAGCCTGAGCGAGAAGTATTCGTAGTTGTAAAAAGGAGACTTTTTTGGCAAAACACTTTCTTGAAAGAGGATTAATATTTTACATGAAGGCAACATGGTCAGCATGGTACATGATTTTTCCTTCTTTCCAGAATGCTTTCATGTCAAAATGAGTTCTGACACAATTTTTTAATTGTATTTCGAAACTACTGCACACGTAAGTAATTTTCCGTTGCCTCGACTTCGACGTGGAACACAATCCTTTTGTAAATTTAACAGGATACTTCTAAATATTGGCTGTCAGAGGAAACAAGGCAGCAAGGACACACAAGCCCTTGTAAAGCGCGATTAAATATTCATGATATCTCTATCACATTGCCGACTCAACTTCCACAAAAAATAAACCTGAAATGTAATCCAAAGACACATAGCTTTGATATACACATGACCAAAGGTATTTCAAAGCTAAATTGAAACATTAAAGTTTTAAAAGATTGAAGAAAAGTTTCGCAAACATGATTATTTTTCGATCAATTATTGGGATGAAGAGTGTCTCTTTCAAAGTACAACGGATTACTTTTCGATGGAAAAGGAAGTAGATTCTTTTTGACGGAATGAGATCGATGAGTCTTCACAATAGTTTCAACTTTTTTTCTTTACCAAGTACTTCACCATGACAGAACCTGTGTAAATGTTCTGCTGCACCGTTTCTCCCAAAAACCTAGGAACTTATTGAATGAGATCAATAACTCTTTTGAACAATGACTTTTTTCTTTCTCAAGTACACCAGTGTGTCAGAACTTGCAGTTATTTAGCTCTACACGCTTCCTCCCAAGGACAGTGTGAAGTTTCCTTTGGCAGACACAGTCATAACAACCCCAGTGGAAACGCATCAATTGAGACAAAATGATCAATTTGGATTTGTTTCTGTGAACACGATGAGACACAAGATCGCACTTTATTGTCATTTTCATGATATTTCCGGATAAAAGTTTCAGAAGACATTCTAATCAGTAGGAAAAAGTTGGACAGACACCAGCCAATCGGTTTTCTGCAGCTCACTGAATCTGTTAAGGTGTGACGTAATGACCTGATACAAGTTATTTCCCAAATGTTTTCACTGAATTCGCTGAACTCAGTGTCAAAAATAATATCATTTTAAAAAGAGGATTGCTGTACTTGAACCTACCCTCTCTTGTGTAAAAAAGCAGCACTCTACCTCAGTACCACAAGGACACAGGTAACAGAGACAAATCACTGAAGCATGAATTGGTGTCAATTAAAGATCTTCTGATTCACTGAAATGCTGATTCACTGAAAGTTCCGTTATATTTAGGAACAACTCCACCAAGGTGTCCTAATTCAATAGAATTTTCCTAATGATATTAGAAAGTGGGACTTTTGAAAGAACCTCACAAAAAAATTAAGAAATTACCATTCCGAAAGAAAGGAAATCTGATGATGCAATCAGAAGAGAAAGCAATCACGGTAATTTCTAACCATAGTGCATAGAGAAGACGGGAAAGGCAGCAACCGAGGCCAAGAACACCTGTAATCATTTTTCCACCAAGGTTTTCTTGTTGACGTGGAGATGACGAGACTGCACCTGGTTTTACTTACATTATGTTATGAAACTAACACACGCGACTTTATTGTGTAGCCTTGTAATCAGAAACATGTCAAATCAATTTAATGCTTCACAAATAAGGGCAACCATTGTAGTTTGGAGAACGATCACTTTCTTATGCGGAAATTGAAGGGTTAAATAAGTGTCAGCACAGCTGATTATTTACATCAGATTCTGATAATCACGGCATCGATCATGTAAAATAGATTGGCGGAAAGCTTTAAACCTTTAATGAGCAAGTTGTAAGAGGAAGTTCCATTCTTCGAAGCTGTTGCCATCTCCAATACGTAACTGGCGTTGATGAAGTCCAACAAACGGTTGAAATGCAGTGGTATGACTGGATGTATTATTGAAAATATACTCGACATGTGCATCCCGGAGCATATCATCTTCCCTGAAAGTGGAAATGTTAAAAAATTAGTTTGTCAGCATAACGCTTTTCCAATTGGTTGCATTAGTTCGGGAAGTGAATCCGCTTATTGGTTTATGTGCGATCAAAGGCCAGTTCAAATGTAATCGGACTTACATATCAAGATTAAAGCAGTTACTAACGAACTAACGAAATGTCAAGTTTGCAAGGTCTTGGGTATGGCCATGAGTCTGAACTGGAGTATCAACATTCAAGAATAAAAATTATTCTGTCGGAACAACAAGCCCATTCAATCAATAATAATACACTACGTAAAACGTTTGATCTACCAAAAGTGTGATCTCATTTTGAGACAAAGATTCCATTTTCAACCATTAGGATATTTCTTTTAATTAGGACAGCGAAATCCCGCGCAAACAGACCAATTGAGTCACCTGTTTCACATCTTTGCAGATTTATTGAATAGGATTGTAGCGCACAAGACCACCGATTGGTCGGTGCCTAATTCCCAATTTTCTCCCTAATGCAAATCAATCCGTTTAGGTGTGATGATGTTTATCATTCGCACTTATTACTAGCTTTCTTGGGGTGCGCGGTAATAGGGGTAAGTCAGAGTGACGAGTGTCCCCTTATGTGAAAATCCAGCTGTTATGGCCATATAAGGTCATGCAAGGAAAGGAGTGGTCGGAATAAAGAATTTCTCCAATCTATTTGTTTACCCTGCACAGGCGCTATTCAGGAAAGCAGGAAAAGCATAGAAAAAGCCAGTAATGATGAAGTTTAAATCCTTCTCCCCTACTATTAGGTTCAAGATTCCTACCTGCCATTTTCTGCAGCTTTATTCCACACTGTTTGATAATTAAGTCTTTATCAAAAACTACATGAAACGGGAATAAGTCACAAAATATTTTCCCACTAATAATTGTAGACTCAGGGTACTGAATGTTTAAATCAGCCACACTAAAGACACTTGATCTCCTTCTATCCATAATTGTCCTGGCCTGTCTTTCATCTTCTTCTAAGTCTTCAGTTGGAGTGTATACTTGGTCAATCAACCGTAAGTTTGGAGCGTCGTTTTGCGTTAAACTACCGTCCAGAATGGGATGCACTCGTAGCTTGAACGAAACGTGTTCCTGAGTTGTGCCTTCTATCGTCTCGGCTGTAACTTCCAGAACTTCTGAAGTTATCGTGACGTTGTATAATTCCCTTCCAACTGCCTTGCAACATCCTATTGAACGAAGCAGACATTTGTTCAAAAAATAGTATTAGAAAGTGTTTTTTACTTCAGCGATTAAAATGTTTTCAGTGACTCCTGTAAATATTTATTTGATATCGCTTGATTCAAAATTACATCTATATTTTCTGAGATCTATAGATTCACTGTGCCGCATCTGTGGAGAAGTCAAGTTTTAATTCGTGTCTTAGTTTCACTTGTGTAATGCATTGAGAACTACAAGAGGTACTTGCTATAGATAAAATTAATTTAAGATCAAAACAAATCCGGAGAAATTATCGGCAACACTTTGCTAAATTCGCAGTTTTGGTGATGAATACAGATGGTGAAAGTGTATTATCCCCATTTCATCCAATGCAGTCAATTAATCATTTATTAGTTACTTGTGAAGGTAGGATTACTATCAGGTAACTCAACAAAGAGTTTCCTTTGATGTGGTTGTCTCAACATATGTGAATATATTGAGGACAGAAAGTGAAAGCAAGGACTTGCATTTATTGTTTGACACTTCGTCACAGTAAAAACTTCATTCAAAAATTCATTCAGCTGTGACCTTTGATGTTTTCAGTTGAGAGGGTTATAATTTTTCATTTAAGCCACCACAATTAATGACTTTCATAAAAAAATTGACGCACCCTTTTTTATTTAAGCCTTTTGGTTGAATCTGTGTATGAATGCAAGCCTCTTCTTTCGCACATTTCTGTGATGTTTGACTCAATCAGCTGTGGACGTGTGTGTGTGGACCAATCAAGAGCAAGTGTGATGACATCATTGTGAGCCTGAGTACACTACCTAATTCTATAATATTTCTACACCATCTGGCTCAATCTATTAAATACTAGGTCTTTACTCAAAAACACAGATAAAATCACAGCTACTTCTTTCCATCACCTACAGATTGGCAGGAGTATGTTTTCGCCTACTCTCCTATGTGTGGAACAGATTTTTTTTTTACAAAGAATGGTACTCAGTCTCCCCTAAAAATTGAGTTGACATTATAACCTCAAGGAAGGCAGGCTGGGTACCAGACAATTTACCCCCAGGAACACAGACATTCTCTGGTGAAGAGGAACACTCCCCTATCATCCCAGTGCCACTGCAACATCTAAATTTAAGTTTCTGGGCCCATTGGAACTCACTGCATGCAGTCTCAGAGGGATACTTAGGAGGAGTACTGCAATGTAACCAATTGTAATAGTAAAGTAATTCAGTCCTTGTGTATTTACAGTGTTTAGGTACGGTTTCTGTAATCTCCTTAACGCAGTTCTAATACAATGCTGCTTTGACTGTATAAATATCTGAAGGGGGTTTGCAATAAACATTCAAGCATGAAGTTCTTGTGTGTATAATTCCTTTCACTTAGTTTGGGAGAGTAGCAGATATTGTATCGTTTACCCCAATTTTGGCCCAGTGCACAAACTGAGAAACCCCACTGTCACTGTTGTGACCCCCCCATAAGTGGTCCTGAGTGCCCATGCACCAGAGGATCAGTAAGGAAGAGTAACATTGGTCACAATAGATAAAAGGGTATTGTCTTGTGTATAATTATAATTAAATTAATTTTTAGATCTAATGAAATCCTGAATTGCCAACATTGGCAGTTTTGACATATCTGGTACATGTGACATTTTTTTTTTGTGTTTCAATTAAAGTTAGATTGTTGTTTGTGATATATTGCTGGCTCGTTAGAGTCAGCTTATTGATTACTAAAGGGGGTTCTTAACATATGGGGAAATGGTGGAGGGGAGC
>JBCAUG010688207.1:0-28087 GCA_038406175.1 Haplosyllis leylae | reverse complement strand
CAGGTAAGGTTCCCGGCACCCCCGGGCGCCCCGCCGAGAGGCTCGACCTGGACGGGTACCTCTACGTGGGAGGGGTCTCCCGGATCATGTATAACAATCTCCCTGAACAGGTAAGGTTCCCGGCACCCCCGGGCGCCCCGCCGAGAGGCTCGACCTGGACGGGTACCTCTACGTGGGAGGGGTCCCCAGGATCATGTACAACAATCTCCCTGAACAGGTAAGGTTCCCTCCACCCAGGCGGCCCGCCGAGAGGCTCGACCTGGACGGGTACCTCTATGTGGGAGGGATCCCAGCGTCATGTACAGCAATCTGCCTGAACAGGTAAGGTTCTCTTTTCCCCGGCACCCCCAACACCCTACGGAGAGGTTTGACCTGGACGGGTACCTCTATGTATGAGGGGTCCATACAACAATCTCCTCGAACATGTCAGGTTCGCTTCATCCCAGCACGCCCAAGCGCTCCATTCCGAACATCTCCCTGGACAACTATTTGAGTGTTTCATACCCAATAGTTCAGGCTCCTTAATAGTGGAATATGTCGTACATAAATAAAGTGTCACAAAATCATGTCGTAGAAAGTCCTATTAAATACATGTATACAAGTAGCCAGTGTTTATGCAAACGTCTGTTCTGTCATCACTGGTTCTTGACAACATTGGTATGAATTGAAGAAAAGTTGAGGGAATACTGAATATTTGCCTTTGATTTTCTGTAGATTATTTCACGCCACGGATTCAGGGGTTGCATGGCAACAATAACGATACGTGAAACAATGATCAACCTCCACGCACGCGTAGTCGAGATCATGCCGTCTGTGACGTAAGTTCTTTAGCGTCTTCTGTCAAAAAGGCTCATTTCAACATAAGTGCGCAATAAGTGTGACAAAATACATTGAAAAGTACTCTTGTCTACGATATTCTTTAGATCTGATCCATAATTTTTAAATCTCAGTGACACGACAGGATCTGATACTTAGCGACACGACGTGTCCACACCTCAACCACACAATGATTAAGGACTCATTTACACAAAGTGTTAGCGTCAGCACAGAGTCAATGCTGCAATGATGCTTGTGACATAGCTGTCATTGAAAAGAATGGAGTTGCTCCAAAAGGGGTTGCAACCCCATTCTGGAGTGACTATTTGTTTCCATTGTGATTTCAATGAGAGCTGTAGCAGTAGCGTCATTACAGCATTGACCTTGCGTTGACGCCGACGATGGTGTAAACGGGCCCTAACAACATGACTGGACACCCCGTTTGAAGAAGGGGCCGTGATCTAATGTTGATGATTTGATGCCCTAATATTTTTGCAGAAAAGGATGCCGGAAGGTGCAGCTGTTCTGTGAATCGCAGAACATTGACTGTCGTAACTTCGGCACATGCGTGAACGAGTGGGTCGGCTATTGGTGCGACTGTAACATGACGTCATATGTGCGCGACTCACGTGGTCTGTGCACCCAAGGTGTGTATGAATACTTGACTATCATCATTCATTGGTGCCAGCGTACGTATAAAGAGAGAAAGTTTTCAGTCGAGTTTGCAATCCTTTTATCACTGGGTGCGTGATACAGTGGAAAGCTATCCCATGATGCAATACGAGAGTGTGTACCCCACTACTCTAGCCCTGGTTTTGCTCCTCCTCGCCCTGGCCTTGGTTCCCCTCCGGAAGGGCCACCCAAAAAGGAGGCCTCTAAACCCAGCCCTGGCCTTCTCGTCCTGTCAGCAGAATAGGGTTTGATAGAACGGGGAAGCATCGGTAGTGCGCCTCCTACTGGAAGACTTGTCTTTTGATTAATGCTACTTCCCATTCATATCATGTGATGGTACGTACACTGTGCCAGACGATAGGCCATGGCGGGAAAACGGTTCTAACATCCCTCTGTCTCATTTGAACACGCCTACCACCTTTGATACAATGTTACGCCGTGAGGAGCGCGGGCCCGTGAACCCGTTAAACAGTCTTGTCGCAAGGAACAGAACCAGTGTCTGTCAACCTTTAACCGGTTATACTTGGTTTGATTACAGAGGCTGAGGGTTATGAGTTTGGGAAGGAGTGGGGCAAGGCAATGATTCACTATAACTACACACTGTACCGCTCAGACGTCCCGATCAACACGTACACGGACGAACTGGCCGTCGGGTTCATGACGTGGATGCCGAACGGAACGATCATCCGGGTCGACAGCAAAGACACCAACGACTTCATCGAGATCAAAATGGTGGGTAACTCTTCGAATGTACGCTGGGTACCGCTTACAAAAAGAGTTCGGTTACAACGAGCACGCACCTGTAGCGAGCAGCTTTCTTTGCATCAGAATCATTGACATCAATGTTAAAAGTTCGGTTCGGATACAACAAGAACCCGCCTAGAACAAACAGTTTCTTTTGCATCTTTTTATTCGCGGTAAGTGAGACGCAGTGTACTCTGAAAAGGGAATGGTTCACAACATTGTGGTACGAAGGTGAACTTGGCAGATTCATTGTTATCACATCCTCCCCACCCAAAAGGACCCAAAGTTCTGAATTTTGTGTAATTTTTCTTACGACAAACAATAAGCCTTACGGTGTTTCACACTGTCTGTCTCCGGGCCACCGGAACCGGGACCGGAAAAAATGGGTTGTATGACATAATGCAGAATGCTTCGCCACTACACAGGGACTGGGACCCATTGTTTGCTATTGTGCTAGTCTCAGTTCCAGTTCCGGTCCCAGAGTAAGCCAGTGTGATTAAACCATTATGGTGTTTTCACACTGATCAAGACAGATAGTGAGACTGATTAAAATGGCTTGCATAGGATCGTGTGAAGGTGTTCACACTGCATCGAGACAATATCACTGATGCCATTGGCTCAGATATTTCATAGGTCTCGTTATCGGTCTCGGTGTCGTGTCGTCCAGTGTGAACACACCATTATGGTGTCTTTATTCTCCACGACACCGAGACCGATACCTAAAAGAGACCGATGAAATGACCAAATGTGGCCAATGACATCAGCGACAGGGTCTCCATACAGAGAAAACACCTTCATACGATTCTATGCAAGTCATGTGTGAATACAGCGTTAGCAGCAGTGTGACATTTCTCCCGGCGGATGTCTTGGATCCACCTAGTATTCTAGTATTCTTCGCGTAGTAATATTTGAAGTAAATTATTCTTTGCCTTAGGAAAATGGGCACGTGGTGGCGGTGTATGACATGGGTGAAGGTCAGCAGCGATTGGTGGAGAATTCCCGCTATTTTGATGACGGAAACTACCACGTGGTCCGCTTCTTCCGGAACAACAACGACGGATTACTACGAGTGGACACGCTACCGAAGCGGGAGGTCAAGCCTACTGGTGAGTAACCATAGTGATAATATAATCATTAACAACAACGACGGGTTACTACGAGTGGACACGTTACCGAAGCGGGAGGCCAAGCCTACTGGTGAGTAACCATAGTGATAATATAATCATTAACAGCAACGACGGGTTACTACGAGTGGACACGTTACCGAAGCGGGAGGTCAAGCCTACTGGTGAGTAAACGGGACGGGTCCCCTACTCACCGAGCCAGGGGGTAGCGGCGGGGTGGGCCCGGGTGTGTCATCTACCTACCTGACCAGTAGTGAGGAGAATACAGGATTCCACTTGCACTGGAAAAATGAGAGACGTACTTCCAGTAAGGGAAAAGTCGGGGAATTTTAAAATTTTACCAGAAAGTCAGAGAATTTTGGTTGAGTCGGGGGAAAGTCAGGGAAAATTTCATCAAAAAATAGCAAAAAATAAATTGCAAAGTAAGTACAAAAACAGTTATATCTTGACATGTTTTTGTTAAAAATTGATTCTAGATGGAGACAAAATGTGAGTCATCACTGAATATTAAGTAACATTTTAATACAATTCAGTTTTAGCTTCTTGTTAATGTAAGCTCATTTGGAGGAATAAAGTTTTTGTGTTTTGAAATCTTGGAGAAAGTCAGGGAAAAATGTAAGAAATACTGGAAAAGTCAGGGAATTTCTTGAGAGGAAAAAAGTGGGAACCCTGAGAATGGTGGGGTCGAGGGGCAGGACTTTTTGTGGGTCCCGCGCGTTCGTGTCGGGGGGGGGGGGGAGGGATGGGACGGGTTTCCTACCAGTTATATCTAATATAAATCTGCGTGAAGAACATTTAATTGATAAATTTAATCGACGTAAACGTAAGAGCTGTGGAGGGACAATTGGGATTTTGACCAAAAAATGTAGGTTTTTGTATGGAAAAGAAATAATAAAGGAAATTTTACATTAAAATGACAAGTGTAAGGTTTTCAAGAGAAAAGGTTATTTCACAAAAAAAAAACCCAGCATTTTCCGGACCGTTTCTGTCAGCGACACCTTTGATCTTTTTGACACAGTTTAATGTCATTTGTGAACAGCACCATAGGAATACATTCAACCCACCCCGAACTGTCAGAATAACGGACTGTAAAACGCTATGTGTAAACAGAACTTTAAAACGACTAATGGTTGAACGCACTGGTACTTTATAATGTTAACGCCTTATTGTTCAGGAACGTCGGTGTACCTGTTCAACTACCTGTCCGGAATCAGTGTCGGCGCCAAACAAAACAAATCACGCCATCTGTACGACGCCTTCAAAGGTATCATAGCCGGTGTCTACTTCAACGGCGTCAGAGTCATCGACAGGTAAAAACCCGGAAGTTATTCTAACACTGAACAATATAAAAATCAAAAAGTATGTTCTCAGCAAAAGGAAAAAAAGTATACTCTGCAAACTGTAGTCCTATAAACAGCAGCGGCGATAGAAGATGAAGCATTGATGACCTTTTATATTTGTAATACTTGACAAGAAATTTTACATGTTTGTATCAACGTGGCCGTTAAAGATTTAGCATTGTGTTAATGGTGACGGTGAATTTGACAGACACTTCAAAGTGACCGTTTCCATTGACACAACGTACGTTGACGGTGACGTTATAATTTGACGTTCGGTACACCTAGTCTGAAACCGTGTATTTATTTGTTGACGTAACCTGACACGTTTCACTCGTGTTTGACGAAGACGTTATGATTTAACGTTCAGCACACGCTATGTAAAACCGTGTATTGTTGGCGTAATCTGACGTGTTTCACTGGTGTTTCAGGGCGATCGACCGGGATGAGAGGGTGACGATATTCTGGGGAGACGGAGCCACACAGCAGGACCTGTTCGTTGCGCCGCATCTCTTCTTCCTGCCTAAACCAATGTAGGGACACGCTTAGGGCCTGTACACACGTACACGTAAAACTAAAGCGAAATCTAATGCGAAGTGGAAAACTATTCTGATAACTTATCGATGTTGTTCAGGGTGCAATTGTATTGGAGTGAACGAGGAAGTAACATCGCCTGGAATGATGCGTAGTTTTCCTAGATATGTCTTTACATTGAGCATTGTTGAGTAGCGACAAAGACAAAAAGAATTTTCACTTTCGCGTTCCCTCCAATATAATTGCACCTTTAACTGTCACAATTCAAAGACAAAGGTAGTAATACTCGTTGCATTGCGGACATCTTGAAAAAATCAAAACTTAGAAAGTGGAGTTAGTAAACTGATGTAATTACAAGTAAATACTGAAGAACAATAATTAGCAAGAATATATTTTGAAAAAACAATGTTGAATTGTTGAATTTAGAGATCATATTGTCTCAAAACAGCAGTAGGAAATGGTGAACTATTTTGTCAAAATTTCTGTTCACAACTCTAAATCTTAAACATTAAAAAAAAGAGAAAATGATCAGTCAAACTTGTGAGAGAGGAAAATAATCGTAATCACAAAGGAGACAATATGATTTTTATGCGACATGTTTGTTTCAGACGGAGAGCTACGCGGCCACCAACGTTACCACCACCTACACCATTCATCCCGTCAATACCTCCACCTACACCACAGAGAACCTACACCTTCCTCCCACCCCGCCCATGGGCTACCAAACCGCCCGTGGAGCCACCACAAACACCCTACCCTGTAAGTAACGACACCCTCTTACCGCACCTCTTACACATGTTTGCTACAGTTTCCGCACATTTTTATTTGCACGCATGACAGACCAACCACACCACCGACGGAGAAACCAGAAACAATTCCGACGCCAAGAGAGACGCCAAAACCGACGCCGATCCCGACGTTACCGCCCGAGACGACGTACCAAGTAAGTACTGTGTACCGAGAGCTTCCCACTGCGCCGACAGTTGTCCGCTCATCTTACTCCAATTCACTGGGGTGAAGGCCTGTTTACACCTAACGTCACACGGTAGTAATACCGTAACCGTGCTCCTCACAGTACATTGTGTCAATGGTGATGGTGACTTCTGTCCGTCAGTGTGCGTCACCATTGATACAATGATAACGTTGACGGACACGGTGACGTTGACGTTACGTGTGAACAGACCCTAACGATATCGCGGACAAGTGACGTCACAGAGGGAATGTCCGTACGACAGGACTCGGGGGTGTATTCCTTTCATTCTGTGCATATTTTTGTTCTTGTGCATTTTTGTTTCGTGAATCAAAAAGTATGAAAGTTGGGTGGTCCTTTTTGGTGAGGAAGTGACCACTTTTGTCAGATATATCACGGGATGGTGTCGTGTGATCGGATCCGTTACTGTTATGACGTCACTGCAGGGTGGTGACATCATGTTGACGTCATCCAGTATTGTGATTATATTAGATGACGTAATCTGCGCAGAGATATTTTAATCTCTGGAGTGCAAGTTTAATACTGCGTCGATGGAGACGGAAACGCGCGAATTGCTCAAGCTGTTGGCGACCGACGAGTGGAAACCGATCTCAACATGGAAACTATGGAGATTTGGCCCTGGTGGGAGCTGATGTGAAAAGCAAAGTTGTGACATTGTAAAGAGATCAACTGCATTCACATCAGCTCCCTCTGGTGGAAATAAATCAACTTCATACACATCAGTTCCGTCTATTATACACCGATCTACTGCATTCACGTCAACTTATTCTGGTTGAAACAAATAAGATTCAAGATCAACTGAGCCTTTTCCTCAACGACTGCTGCGTGTTTTGGTCTGTTGAATGTTAACATGCGGTTTAACGAAATTCAGCTATGATGGAAGCCTTTGTTACACTTTACATTCAGAAAAGGAAAAGGACTCATTGAAACGTTATACCATTACTGTTGTGAATCAAGCTTTAATATTTGATAATTAGCACTAAGAATCTTTCTGTTGATACAGAAAGATTTGGTTCAAGTGCGTATTTTAAAGAAAAGAAAGATCTCACAGTCTTCATTCATTCCATTGATCAGGATTAAGCATTGAAAGGGTTCAGATTTCTCTTTTTAATTTGAATTTACAAAAAGTTATTGAGGTGGTATGTAATTATCTAGCCTGCTATTTTATTAAAGTTTTTCAGACTTTTGATTAAGTCTTGTTTATCATCAGTATAAACGCACAACCCACTGTTTTAGGTTCCGGAGGGCATCCCTCCCGGTAAGGGAGGCGGAGGTGTCGGGTGGAAGGTGACGGCCGGTGGACAGGGACTGGAGGTGGACGTGGCCCCGGGAGGAGGCGGCGGCGGGTACTGGGTGGAGTCCGGCGGAGGAGGCCCCGTGGTCGGTGCCCAGGCGGCCGGACCCCCAGCTATCGCCGGCGGAGCACATGAGGGCGGACGGGCTGTCGGAATCGCCGGTGCTTTCGTCGGAGCGTTGCTCGGAGCTTCTGCCCTTGTGTGGGCGTTGTACAAGTGCAAGGTACTGACAAACACGCAACACGTTCTCGTTTTTTCGTTTTCAATTTTGGAGTATTTAACAACGAGGTATCGAGATTTTGTGATCCTCTGCATAAAAAGCAGATGACCAGTTGTAGTAAGAGCATGCACAACTGTGATGACATTTTGCACCAGACGATCAGAACGTGTCATTCCATAGGCCTGTTGAACTTAAATTTCAATAGCTTTGCTCTTGACATACCAAGTGCACATCATAATTTTAGTCTGAACATTCCTTTGTTTTGTATTTTCAGCCTGGAATCATTCCTTTGTTTTGTATTTTCAGCCTGGAATCATTCCGTTCGGAGGAGGCGGTGGTGCTGCGGCCGGTCCAGCCGGTGGCGGTATGGCCATCAGCTCGCCACAGACCAATCTTCCTTTGTTGAAGGGCGCTGGCGCTGGTGCTGGTGCTGCAGCAGGAGCGGGAGCAGGCGCAGGAGCGGGCTACGCCGAGACAAAGGTAGGTCCCAACGACAGAGAACTAATGACGTCATGGCTTTCTGTGTCAGTCACATGATGTCCAAAAAAATCATTGGTGTTTATTGTGTTTTGACGTCACAGTAGCGTGGTGACGTCACTGATGCTGACGTCAAGCGGATTATGACGTCATTCACATGTTTGTTTGATCTTCATCCATTGTTGAGTACGCGTGCATGTACGTGCTTCGTTCTCATCTCTACGTTTTACATTCATCACTGTCATGTTCGTTCAGCATACTGCGGAAGTCGGGCCAAACGTTTACGCCATTCAAACGACGCCAAATTTCAACGCGAAATTCCTGAATACATTTTGGGAAAATAATTACTTATTGAGATGAAGAACAGGAAAATTTACACAATTTATACAATGGAAAATTCTGTTTTCCAATTGGTCCTAAAACTCAATACTAGGGGCAAAGTCGATTATTCTGCTGAGTCAGCAATTTACATTTGAAGGAAATTTCAAGATGCGTAAGTGTGTGGCTCGATTTCCCTTATTCTTGTTTAACTGCTTCTTATTCAGCAATTTCATAAGGTTGTGGTTCTTCGTAATGTTAAAAATACGCAGCAAAAGAAAGACTTTAATACTTATGAAATAGAACGTTAAGTCTTTGTTACGTAACTTTTAAACGTTTTGATTGATGATTTGTTGTATTACTTTGTGTTAATGACGTTTCATTGCAGTTCTACACTCACAGCACAATGCATACATCCTTGCACCAACCACTGTTACTGTTATATAGTACTTGCCTTTAGTACTTGTAGTACTTGTTTCATACTCCACAGTACGCCTGATAGCATAGGCTGTTTATTGGCTGTACTAAACGCACAGTAATCGCCCACGTAGTCGCCCACCGCCCTAACACTGATGTATCGCCCAGATAGTCGCCCACCGCCCTAACACTGCCGTCGTCTCTGTCTACGTTGCCACTGTTTGTACATAACCTCCCGCGTTCACACTGCGCGTCCGCGTCAAAGATTTGTTGACGTTGACGCTGTAGTGTCTATGTGTTTGCATTACCATTGACAAGTTTGGTGGTGACGTAAACGCACAGTGTGAGCGACCCTTAGATAACATATTGAACATGTAGGGATTGAGTATTGTGAATGAAACCCACTGTAGTATTTGTAATCATTGACCCAACAATCCCTAGTTATTCCCGTTTGGCGAGTGATTTTTTACGCAGCTCTCCCTGAAAATTCAAAAGTTCTCCTCGGCCTTTCCGCCAGCCAAGACAAGAAAGACAAGAAAATTAGCTGCCTCTGGTTCAAGGTGATCAAAGCCTTTAGGGACAATAGGCTTGTCCAAAATGCTCACAACAATTTCTCTCCCTCTGAAGAAAATGTCTTATCTGTTGCCAGATGAAAGTATGAAATTAGGTCATCATGACCTGTTTTCCAACTGTGTACAAACAGTGGCAATGTGGTAGGTGACGACGCTCTGTACATTCCTAACCTCTATGCGTGGAGGTAATTGATGCTCTGTCCCTCAAGCACCCACTCAGGAAAAGGCAATTGATCTATGCATTTTGCAGTTTCTGGACCTAAACGAGATATGCTGGAATTGCCTATAACTTTCCCTCAGAATTTAGTACTTTTGGATCACAAAATTTTTGACGGGAGAAAGATTTAATCTGAATCCAGATAAATTTGGTTCTTGTTTCTCGGGAATCGGCATATCTCGTAATATCTCGGCATATCTCGTCATCTTCTTCCTTTTGTTGATGAATCACACACAGAAAGGAATAAATAAATGATGACCGTGGACGACGGTTTAGTTAGAATGTGACATGATTTATTTATTCGAAGGGTGCGGGCTACACCTCCTCCTCCTCGGCGGCGGTTAACGGTTCGGCGTTGACGGGGTTCGCGGCTGCCTCGGCCGCGGCTGAGCAGTTCGCCTCCACACCCCCACCCCCACCGCCGCCCCCGACCGCCGCCATGGCTACACAGACCTCCCAGGAAGCTGCATTTGCACAGTATTTTTCGTCCATGCAGACAAGTTCTATGGTGACGGACGGCGGAGCGGTCGCCGGAAGTGCGTACGCTGTTTCCGGCGGAAGTGGAACTATGCACAGAGCAGTACAGGTGAGACATGCGTGCGCAGATTCCCTAGCGATGGTGAACATGGTGACATTACAACCGATGTAAACCGTAGCAACGGCAGTGTGGATTCCATGGTTACCGAGCTCCGGGTGTCCATGCGATGGAAACCTTGGTAACAACAATTGGAGTCATGGGAACCGTGGAAGCTAATTTCCATGGTAACCAGGGGACCAACAACCAGACAATCAACATATCTTATCACACATTTCTTTACAATTCTTCACGATTGCTTTTGAAATGCAGTTTATCTCTAGTACTATGCTGTTTAATGCTGTAAGAGAACTAGAACTAGTCCAAATCTTGGGAACTTTGCCATCGGAAATAGTCGTGCTACGTTCACACTCAGCCTGAACGTTATCGCTTTTCTTCTCGTGTTTGATAAGGGAAGTGTTTATAATAAACGTCGTATTGCTTTAAAACAAGAAGAAAAACGTCAGGAATGGGTCAAGATCTAATGGCTTGTTTACACAACGGGGCCAGGACTGGGAATGGGACAATTGGCTTACTGTATATTATGTTGAGGTTTTCACACTGCAAGGGGAGTGGGACCAGGAATTGGACCAATGGGTTTCCAAGCCAATTTTGTACCTTTCCTGTTACAGTAGCAGGTACTATGTTCCTGTTCCAGTTCCTGGTCCCATTCACCTTGCAGTGTGAAAACTTCGGCATAATATTGTTCCTGGTCCCGGTCCCAGTCCCGTTCAAGTTCTGTGTAAATAAGCCACAATCGCAGTTATTTTGATTGCCATTCAAACCAAACCATCCAGTGCACACCCGAGTACAAATACATAGAAATATTTCAGCACAATACGAAAAACGACGACCTTAACGGAAATTGTGAACGTAGCACAATCTCACTGCTAGGAATTAGCTCCACCTAATTATTAGCTCTGACGACTAGTAAAAGCGGAATATGCGGAACACAAACGTTTCATATCCGTACATCACAGTCCATTGAGGGCTTGTTCACACGTAACGACACCCCATTCATTTTAATTCGGCCCTATCAAAATTTTAGCACTGTATTAATGGCAATTTTACAATCAGACCAAAAATCGGGCTAAATGGCTCTGGAACCCATTTAGCACGAATTTCGGCCCATCACCATTAGCACAATACTAAAACTTTTATCGGCCGAATTAAAATTAATTTGGTGTCGTTATGCGTGAACAAGGCTTGACACCTTTTTCGAAACACTTCCAGGCCATTCCCCAAACTTATTCCTCCATTACAAGAAAAGCTCGTATGTACGAACCTTTAATACGACCATCTCACCGCAACAACCATAGTACCGTTGTGAACGTCTGTATTCCGCCGCATGGTTGTGGGTTCTCTACATCTTTACTCTAGATTAGTCTCATCGATCCATTAATCCGTTAAGTCGAAGAATTCGTTCACACAAACGCCCGATGTGAAACGTAGGGGGGGGGATAGGGCGTGGGTTCCCCTGTCCTGACCAGGGGTGATGTGGGGGTATGGTGGGATGGTGGGGAGTTTGGTTCCCCTGTCCTGGCTGGGGGGAGGGGGTATCCCTGTTCTTGTTGGCTGTGGTACCCCTCCTCATCCCCCTGGCAAGACCTGTGACAGGGCCAGGGTACCCCCCCCCCCCCCAGCAGGACCTGTGACAGGACTGGGGTACCCCGTCTGTGGACTGACAAAACAAACTGAAAATATAACTTCCAGGCGTACTTCGTACGCGTGCGGTAAATATTCCCAAATCTAATGGCTCGTTCACACTGCACGGAACCGGGACCGGGAACAGGACCGGAAAAAATGGGTTTGTATATATTATGCAGAACTGTACACACTACAGGGGACCGGGACCGGCAACGGGAACGCAAATTTGCAAATGGGCTCTATACCTATTTTTCCGGTCCCGTTCCCAGTCCCGGTCCCGGTTCGGTGGAGTGTGAAGGAGCCATAAATCAGATGGCATTGACAAATTTTTTTTTCTTATCTGGACCTCTTAAAATCTGATTGTTCTACCTAAAATTGCCTGTCACTGGTCTGGAAGGGCCAATTGCCAAAACTTAACGGTATCCTGCCAGTGTAACACACCCAGATACAAACAGAAATGAATTTACCCTGTATTTCACATCCATTACTCAAGGTTTTTCTCTCTCTTTGTTTACCTGCAGACGGACATGATGGCGAACGGTGGCGCTGCGGTGGTGGCCGCAGACACCGGGGCAGCAGCAGCTAACGGCGCCGCCGCGGGCGGGGGCTTCTCGGCACTCGAGAGCATGATGACAACAGGTACGTTCCTTAACTAGGTTAATTACATTAATTAGGTCATTTAAGGTGGTTAATTGCTGAAGCAGAATTATTATTTAAGTAGTAGCGAGAGTAAGAGAATGTGTAATTGATTAAGCTTTCTTACAAGTCAATTGTTTTGTTTACCTTACCCAGTAGACGAATTGGTTTGTTAAATTTGCTTAATTGCATTAATTAGGTTAAGTGTAGAATAGTGCATTTTGGATCATACCCTGATTCTGAGTGTTGAGAAATATAAAGGGTAAGAAGTGTATTCGAACCAAATCTTGATTTCCAGAGATTATTTTTTGTGCTCTCATTAAAAATTTCAAACAACAGAGGCGCCACCTTCACAGAAAGGCGCGGGAGAAATAGACGATGAAACGCAGAAACTTTTAGATGAATTGAGCGAAGGTCAGAAATCTAGTACTGTTGGCAAAAAGTGTGCAGTAAAGTTCACTGTGATTGGTTGAAATCAAAATACCTCAGTCTTTGATTGGCCATTATCACAAGAAAACTGCTGATACAACCAATCAAAAGTTTGGATTGGTTCAGCTATGTAACAGTTTTTACATGGAGCTAATTGTTTTCTTATTGGTTAGGACGCTGCCCATGTTTCAGCTGTGGCATTTAATAGGCTGGAACCATACATGGCAACCTTTTCTGATAGGAGACACCTAGTTCTCATTTTGCTTATGATTGGTTGGATCATGATACGACTGTTATGATTGGTCGAGAGTAAGAATGATCATGACCTTTATTCGAAATAACGTATCATCTGCTCAGCTGAAAATCTAACCAGAAAATAAATTTCGAGCTATCTTTCTGAACACTTTTTCAAAAAAAATTCTGTTGCACCCATTTCATTTAAAACCACTTATGCAACGCCTTTGGTTTTCAAATAAGATTTTCATTTTTTTCACATGTTTTTGCCCGTTTTAAATCACATTTGGAATGATTTGCAAAAGAGTCTAGAAATGCATTATAAAATACTTTATATTGAAACTTTTTTTTCTTTTTAAATGGAAATAGTTAAATCATTTCTAATTTCTTTATGTGACAAAACCTTAATGTCTTTCGTCTAAAGTAAAATAACGTTAGAAAACTTACCGACTGCACAAAAAGGGGTGAGGGACATAAAACATAACAATAAATCACAGATGGAAAATAAAGCCTCCGATAAAAATGTCGACTGTAATAAATTTAGCTGAACCGGAAACGGAAGGGGAAGAGGAGCGTACGTATAAAATAGAAACTTCTGCCTACAGAGGCAGAACAACTCAGTTACGTTCCGCGATTGCATTTTATTTCCAAAATATAAACTTTTTAAGGAAATAAAAAACGAAATCTATTGCATATCAAGCTACATTAAAATATGCAATCTAGTACAAGAAAAATGCTTTGTATTTAAGTCTGTAGTACTTTTGAAACGTTTACAGTTAAGGCGCAGTGCTAACGTTTCCTCTTATAGTTTTATACACGTGTATTGGAGGGGTAATTTAACCTCTATTGCATGAACGCATGATCTATCCACACCTTTACAAAACACGAAAATAATAGCTCCAGATGTACACATACATACGCACAGACAGACTGACAGACAAACAGACCTTCACACAACTGGTCGTAATTTTCAACCAAAGCAACAAGTCAAGAATGCGTCCGGGGAGATGTATAACAGTAAATAGGGGATTTGCATGTACTTGAGTCACAACCGTATTTATCTACGCTTCATCTCGTATTCTCTCCAACCAACAACCCAAGTTCTTCACTCTCCCGGTACACAGAGTGAAGTGTTGTACATATCAATATAAAAACTTGTCAAGAACATTGCATGGCCTTTCTGCTGACCTCACGCTATGCATGACATTATGAAGTGTTCTTCGTGGCTCTTGTGGCGGATGAGATATTAGGATTGTTGTACGCGTTAATTTCGGATATAAATCAGTTGCACGTGACCCTTGATGAAGTCGTGAATGTAAATCTACCTATTTGTGGCAGGAAACAGTAGGAGATTATAGAGAGGTTTAAGTGCACGTTTTGTCTTCAATCTGAACATTTCCATGGAAAAGAAGCCATTGTAAAAAGATAAATGGGACATAAATTTGAAGGAATTATTCCGTGTAGCCAAACCTCACCTCACAATAGGACTAACAATTCACACTGCACGGGACTGGGACCGGGAGAGGGACAGGGAATGGGACTGATAGCAATGGGTACTAACGTATTGTACAGAAATGCTCAAACTGGTCCGATGTAAAGTTTTCAGAATGCCCCCGTATTCAGAATGCCCACCTTTCACAAATTACAGAGAGTGTGTATTTTCCCATAGCCAAACAATGTAAAGTTACAGATGGCGAAGTCAATTTAGGGTTAGGGCATAACCGAGAAGATCTGATTTCAGAATGCCCCCAAGTCTCCACTGTCTGTAACTTAACATGGTTTGGCTATGGGAAAATGCACACCGTCTGTAACTTTTCATTGGTGGGGGGGGGGCATTCTGGAAACGTTTCACTGGGAGAAAGAAAGGAAACAAGACACAATGTTTCCTATTGTGCTGATCGAGTTCCCTGTACCCGTTCTGTGCAGTGTGAACTAGTCATCGTAGTGATCCAGCAGCAGCAGTAGCATGCCACTTATAAACAACGTTTACACCGCCTCCTTCCATAGAGTCCTCAACACATCGTACAACCATAGTAAGCATATCTACATAGAATGGAAGAAGCAAAGGGACAAACAATACAGGTAGTATATTTCTTGGCTTATTTCTCTTGTTTTTAACACGCGTATTTGTTACGGTTATTGTAGCGTCGAGCTTCCAGGAGAGCAAGTCGTACATGCAGACGATGGAACAATCCAGCGGGTTCCAGATGCAGAATATGCACGGTGCAGGGTAAGAGTGCGTTCACACCGAGCCAAAACGATGGCGAAAGCGAATATACTTTGGAATAGTACATAGAATTCGCTTTTGCGCAGTATCAAATATCCTTAAGCAAAAACTGATTTGAAGATAATTGTTGTAAAATAGGGTTCAAGAATCCGCCGTACTTGTAGTCTATCCACACATGACGACTGTGTGATATTTTTCAAGGGCAACTCTTATGGTCTATTCACACTGTCGATCTCTGGAACACCTAGACTTGGACCGGAAAAATATGGGTAGCATGATATAAGGCAGAACGTTTCACATTACACAGGGACAAGGACCCCATTGTTTCCTATTGTGCTGGTCCCGGTTCAGGTTCCAGTCCCGGAGTAAGCCAATGTGAATAAGCCATTACAATGGATAAAGTCCATATGGCCATTACCATTACGAGTCCAGGCATGCATTGAATTTGACAAAACTCTCACCCTTTGAAAAGAGAACATTTACGCTGACCGATACCGAGAAATTTAGAATTGATATTTTTGGCGAATTACTGAAGTCCTTGTTCTCTACTCTGAATTGATGAGTGTGATTGAAGCATAAGGTGCTGCATCAGCTGAACGACTGTTTTTATGTGTGGTAGGGTTTTGCTGTGAGGTGTCACACCTGCTGAACGACTGTTTTTATGTGTGGTAGGGTTTTGCTGTGAGGTGTCACACCTGCTGAACGACTGTTTATATTTCTAGATACGCGACGAGCCTGATGGGAGCCGAGGAGATCCACGTGGACAACTTCTTGTTCACATCGGACAGCAACCAGGTGGTAACAGGCTCCATCTATGGGCCGCCGCAGGTCTGGGACATGACGGTACGTGGTTATGGTACATCTACACTGAGCGAAAGCGAACACAAAATCGGTCATTTCTTCAGATCTTTGTCGCCTCCTAATATAATAATACAAGGCACGCAAGCGAAGGGTATCAGTAAACCCATGAATAGGACTTATTTCTTCTAAAAAATTTTAAAAAAAAGTGGCCAAGAAAATTATCGTCTTTGAATGATTGTCCTTAGAACAATAGTAACAGGGGCTATTTCAGGGTACTATGATTCGTTTATACTTGTTTACAGTTCTAGTGACGTAAAGAGCCAACTGGACACATCACGTGACGATCTTACATTTTATTATCATTTTGAATGAACAAAACCATTTTGTCCGTTTTTCTGTACAGACTGGTAACTTTGTACGGAATATGTCCGGGGAGGAGCTGAGCTCGACGGATCTGCACCTCGCCTGCAACGATACCCTGCTCGTCGGACAGGTCGCCGAGATGAGCCAGATCGACCCGAGCGATACCGAGTACAGTCACCGAGTCCACCCGAGGAAACTACAGGTAAAACCATGAACACTGAGTACAGTCACCGAGTCCACCCAAAGAAACTACAGGTAAAACCATGAACACTGAGTACAGTCACCGAGTCCACCCGAGGAAACTACAGGTAAAACCATGAACACTGGGTCCACTTAAGAAACTAAGAGGTTATGGTTAAACAACAATTATTGGTCCCAGTTCGGGTGCTAAGAATTCCATTTACGTTCCAACTTTTAATAACAACCATGAATTAAATATGTAGATTGAATTCAATGTTTCACACTTCAGATCTGGGACTTTGACACAGGACAGCCCCTGGAGATGGCGAAGAACGAGCTGTGCACGGCGTCGTGTATGATGAACGATGGGGAGCGGATCGTGCTCGGGCGCACGGAGAAGTTCGGCGGCGGAACCACCATCGTCATCTGGGACCTGCTCGCTAACGAGGCCGTACGTAATCACAGGCAGTGTTCATTTACTAGCACCTGGCCCGTCCTTCGAACAAGTGTAGTGTCTGTAAACTATCGTGTAACAAGAAAGTCCTCCTGCGTGAACGCAAGAGGCATAACGCCCGCTGCGTAGCCGACCTATCCTTGGGGAATCATGTCCCGCCCCCCCGGGACCGGACCTGAGTACCCCCCCCCCCGGTAATTAGTGATTGTTCCTTGGCATCAGTGTTTAGTGTGTCAATAAGGACAGACAGACACATGCATTTAAAGATTTAGTATCTACTAGCCGTGCCACTGTGCTTCGTGTGGGTGTCATCTTGTAACTTGGGGTTTTGAAATGACATGACAGCATACTACTCATACATTTCCTTCTTTACGTTAATATGTGATGATTTACTCAAAGAATTATCATGCGGAAACAAATTTTTAAACCTGCATCACTGTCTACTCGTTGGCCAAATGATTAGCACATTCGCTTGTTGTGCGAAAGTTTGAGGTTTGAATCCCAGAGGTGTCACTGTACTGAAGTCTCAGAAGGCCCAATAGGCTTGACCAGAAGTTGTTCTAAGCAGGGGTTTAAATTTGAATATTTGTACCCCTAACACAGGTGCGGCGCATGGAGTACAAGGGACCTGTCGGGTTCGCCGACTACATCAGCTTCCTCAAGCTGAGCAAGGATAACCGTTACGTGATCGCCGGCTTCCAGAACTCCTACGACGGAAACGCAAACTACATCATCTTCGACCTCAGCGAGGAGAGCTACCAGAAGGTGGAGCCAAAGGTGCTGGCTCTGGACGCATGCGCAGACTGTACCGCCATCTTGGATAACCACGAGGCGGTGACTGGAACGAGAAAGGGCGAGATTGTGATTTGGAGTATGAGGACCGGGAAGGTGAACCGGCAGCTAGCGGTGGGATCAACTGACACGTTGAGTAGAACCGGAGTGTCTCCCGCTGTCGGTAGGTGTCGCTGTACGAAAGTAGAATTTCCGTGTCGTATGTATGTGCTAGAAAAAAGCAACGAGCACCACACTGACCACTGCATGTTTAGTAGGTGTTTCACCCACGAGATGAATCCATCGTGAATCCGTAATAGGTCAGATACCACGAGAAACCCAAAACAAGGGATGCTAGCTATTCCACGAGTGATCATTTCAAACGGGACCTACTTCACTTCAAGTCACGCTCCCAAAATGTTAGGAAACAAGCCAGCCTTCCATTAATGTTACGAGGCAATACTGACCACTGCCACCCGTCCTTGTCATTTTGGAGGTGCTGATCATACAAGACCAGTTCTAGCTGGGTGTAGGGGGATCACGGGTCATTCACTTGTCTGGCTTTGGGAGTGGGGAACAAGAGGTGGTCACCTACCAATCTGGCGGGGGGGGGGGGGGTAGGGAGGGACAGGGTGGTTGAGGCAGGCTGAACAGGACAGAATATTATCTTCTCTCGGAAAAAAATTAGTGCTCAAATTAGCAATGTAAAAATTGTCAGTTCTGTGTTTTCTTTGAGGGTTTATTCAAGGTTTTGTGTTTCACGTGTTACAGCGCACATGGGAGAGGTGAAGGCCGTGAAGGTGTCGCCCGACGGCAAGACTCTCGTGTCGTGCTCGGCGGACGGAACTCTGAAGGCCTGGGACATGGAGACGGAGAAACTCATGTACACATGTACAGGCCACAAGAATGAGGTGAGAGCACACACACACACACACACACACACACATGCACACACACATACACACACAGAGGCCTGGGACATGGGGACAGAGAAACTCATGTACACATGCAGAGGCCAGAAAAACGAGGTAAGAGCACACACACACACACACACACACACACACACACACAGAGGCCTGGGACATGGGTACAGAGAAACTCATGTACACATGCAGAGGCCAGAAAAATGAGGTAAGAGCACACACACACACACACACACACACAGAGGCCTGGGACATGGGGACAGAGAAACAAACTCATATACACATGCAGAGGCCAGAAAAACGAGGTAGGAGCACACACACACACACACATACACACTCACACACACATACGCACGCACACACACACACATACATACATACACATACATACATACACATACGCACACACATGCCTGGGACATGGAGACGGAGAATCTCATGCAGATTTGATGTCAGCCTTAAACTTCAGCTTTTATTACAGGTTTGGTCTTGCACAATCTCAGACGACGGAGAACTGATTGCCTCAGGGTCCAAGGACGGAACAATCCGTCTGTGGAAACTCGCTACAGGACAACACCTATGTGCCTTCCAGGTAAACCATCACCTTCTTTCTGAAGACACTGTAAATTACTGGGTAATTGGCCGTAAAAGACTTGTGATCTTACAATGACAGTGCATCTAATCTACATTTTTAGCAAAGTAGATAAAAATGATGTTGCATCGTTACCCAATTGGTGGCACTTAAATGATGTCATGACAACATTCTCCTGTAAACAAATTCTATCCAATGACTGGAGGTTAACTGGCCTAATTTTCATAAAACTGCCAAAGGTGTTAAGGGCTGGGACAGGATGTTAAGGGCCACCCGACTCAACCAATAAGGTGACTCTAACGAGCCATCAATAATAAATTGTTAAAAACTGTCATCTAAAAAAAGGTAGTTGCGCTGTCAATGCAATGGTATATAAAGCAGGATGGGCTGTAATTTAGAAATTACTATTTGGTTAAAATGAGTGTAAAGAAAAGATGAATGGGTTTGTTATCTACCCATCACATTTTGTCCTCGTCACCATGGATACAAATTGAAGCTGACGTCGACGCGCAGACACAGGCAGACACTGCAGACGTTTTCTAGTTTTACACACAAAACTACAGTGCCCTGCAACATTGAATTCATTCCATTATTAGATTCAGTGGGCTCATGTGTCATACATTTTAATTTTTTTTCAGACTGGAGTTGATGTGTTCAAAATACGCATGAGCAGAACCAAGCGAACGATCGTTGCCCTTGGAGACCGAGAGGGCGCGCGCAAACTGATCATGCTTCAAATCGTGCGTCAAAAGGTGCGCAGTCGCGCGCCGAGCAGAGCGACGTCACCATACGGGACGCAGCGTTCCAGACCTACGTCACCATACCGTATCATCAACTAAACTCATGACGTCACCGTCAACTAAACCTATTTGAAATGCAGACTTCACTGAATGAACAAGATCACATCATTTATGTTGTACACGTTTTTCGTTCTGTTTTTTCTATTTTTACTTGTATTTTTTTATTGACTGGTTGAATTTCGTTTTGTTTGTAATGTACAATTCATTGATATAAACTGCAGCTGTTATGTATAAATGGACGTGTTCGTAAGTTCGTTCTGTATGATAATGGTGAGTCAAACTTTGCTTTGCAGCAAACTAGTGTTTAAATTCCTTGCAGACCCTTTTGTGCAAACTCCATTTACATGTATTGTGGTCTTTTTTTATTTCGTAAAATACCATCCACCTTGTGGCAAAATCATGTACTATAACTACAATACTTTACACATTTATAGATTTATACAATTGCAAAAAAATTACATTGTCAAAAACACCAATGGTAGAAGCAAAATTTTTGAAAAGATGTAGCCCACGTTCTATTGTGCCAATATGCCTCGAATAACTGTGTCTAAATACAAATGTCAGTCTGTACAGTGGAGCCTCATTTGAAAGGCCATCTATTTTTTTTTACCGTAAAAAGAAGTCGACCGTCGAGGCGAACTGTGAATGTGATGGAGATTCATATAACTCATATGGTCGTTAAAACCAGGTGGTCGCCTGAAGCAGTAACCATGAAAGAGAGGTACAACTGTAAAAAAATACGTGAAACTGATGAAAGTTGAAGTGTGTTCATCATTCTGTGTATATTTTTAAAGACGCAACTGAACTCCATCGCTCCATCATCTCTTTATTTGTATCTATCGCACGTTGTATTATCAAAACGAACTGTGCCAATTCCTAAGCGAAATGCTGTGCTAAACACGAGAGATGAATGATGCAATGTGTGACGCGTTGTATATTTCACTCAAAAGACGTTTTTGTTTTGAATACGAATCAAAGTCAGCAATGCAGATAGATAGGTGTGTGGGCGAAAATGCGAGGGGCTAAAGGGCTGTTTACACGTAACGACACCGTCACCGACCCCGTTCCCGTCACCATCAAGTTTACATTGTGTTAATAGTGACGGACCGTTTGATAGGCAAAATGGGTTCCAGAGCCATTCTGCCCGTCAGATGGCCCGTCACCATTGGCACAATTATAAAACTTGACGGTGACGGGCACGGTGACGGTGTCGTTACGTGTAAACAGACCTTAAACGTAGACGTCAGAGAACTAAATAGCATAGATGTGCGATGCGATCAAATTGGCCCCAATTTGACGATACGTTTTAAAAGAGACACTAAAGCTACTTGAGTCTTTCATTTTTTGTACGCTTTCCCTGTTGCTATAGTTACACACTAAGCTTTGTAGAGTAGATTTAAGCCTTTTATACGCGTAACGTTTTACCTCAACGTCAAAGTCTAACGTTCTGTTAAAGGGAACGCAAATACAAATGTACAGAATTGCTAACGTTTGCGCTGACACAACGTAAAAACGTTGACGTTGACACAGACCGTATATATAGCATATTAACGTGTAAGAAAGCGACGGTCATTCATTAGTGGGTCACTATGGTATAAATAAGGTGCTAAACCGGATGTAGAAATCACGTGCTTCACGTCCCTTTGTAGCTTCCTGTCTGTGTGGGTGTAAAACGTGGAACCGGCAATAACCTCCAGATAAAAACAAAATATGGTTAAAATTGTAGCTCAACTTGCTTTATTGGAAATATAGAGGGAAACTTCTGAAAAGTTTTTTGGAATAAGGAAAATTACATTGGGTAATTATCCTTAATTTAAAACCATGGTTCTATGTATCCCTTGTGACCTTGACACATTTTGTTTTAACAAGGCTGAATGTCGTTTACATTTTAGTTCTGATAGATGTGAGAACAGGTTTAATATTACTGGAATAACTCATTGTGTAAAGGAAAATGCTTCTGTATGAAAAGACTGACTTAGACAAAGGCTTATTCACTCTGAGAATGCGAACGTAATATAGGAAAATACATTCGTTCTCAACTTAAATGTAAAGATTGATTCACACTTGGCTAATGCCGAGGCGACACTACTTCAATGTATTGTCATTGACCTGCAGACTAAACAGGAGCGAACTCAAACGAACTTTCTTTCGCTCGTGGTGAAAGGATCTTAGCGCATTAGTGTATGTTTCGCTTTCGCTCAGTGTGAATAGGCATTTCCGAATGGGTGATGCATTCAATGTATATTTTACTTTCAATGCATTTTGACTAAACTATGATAATACTCGACTTTTGTCAAAATAATGCAAAGAATGAGTGCGTTTTTTACTCGTGAAAGATAATACTACGACCGTGCTTGTGCGTGCGTGCGAGTATACGTGTAAATGTAAAGCTCTGTTTACACGTAGCGTGTGCGTCTGCGTGTGCGTCAAGTTTTGTATTGAGTCAATGGTTGACGCAGAGAAGGGGTCGGAAGCCATTCTCTGCGTGTGCATCAACATCACCATTGACTTAATTGAAAACTTGACATAGACGTTGACGCAGACGCAAACGTTACGTATAAACAAGCCTTTACACCTTGTACAATACAACGTTGAAACCCCCGTATTTATAGAGATATATGATATATTTGTAGATACGTTATAAATCACTGTAGTATATTTAAAGACGATGTCATGTGTTGTACGGTTACGATCAACGTCCCCGCAATCTAAACGTTCTTAATGTGGCGGATCCAGGATTTTACATGGCCAGAAAATCCTCCTTGATACTTTATAGGGACATAAAAGCTAGCTTCTATCAACTAAAATTCTAATGAGTACTTGCTTTTAGTCAGAGTAAGTCTATTGTGCCATCTTTGAAATCCATTTTGCTGTGTCAGCACAAAGTTTTTAGAAAGCTTCTCCCAACAGGTTCCCAATCATTAATAACAACAATACCTGCATTTCAAATAAGAATGTCAACTCTAAAAAAGATAAATTGTATTAACGTTTTTTTGGGTGGGGGGGGGGTGGGAGATCACCCCAAAAACCCAACCCCGAATGCAATTCTCCTGCAGGGTTACCCTATTTCCTGAGGGGAATCCCGGATCCGTCACTGAACAGCAGACACGTTGATTCTACCTGTACGGTACATGACACAAAACGCACTGATGTGGGTGCTAGATATGTAGAGACAAACGAGCTTTACGCTTCCTGCTGCAATAACACGGTACAAACGTAAAAACCACAGTCATTCAAATCTAGGGTTTTATCAGAGCTTAGCGCATTTGGGAATTTACATCTCCGAGTAACATAATTTAGAACATGAGAGATATCATTCATATTAAAATTTGAACTGATTCATTTGTCTGCCCTTCTGTCACAAAATATCTTACACAATGGAGTTGTATTGTACAAAGTACGGGGCTGAGGCTAGTAGTTTTGTTACTTGATGAAAAACGTGTAAAATTTCAATAGACTTTACCAAAGTCACCTTCATAAACCGTACAGATACATATTATCAGGAACTGACCTTTGTTTTGAATGATTTTGATGGAAACGTTTTTACTTCAATAGTTCAAGCTGATGCAATGCTTACACAGTATTTGTAGTAGAAATGTTTATGCATAGCTTGCTGTACTAAATCCCTTTACTAATTAAATTCAATGTGTAACAAAAGTGTAACTGTATTATTCACCGTATCCACGTGCACATGAAGTTAAAACCATCGTTCTATTTTCATCAGACTTAATTGATACGTGTATGAAAACTTGTGAATTAAATTTGGGAGACAAATTTGGACATGAACAACAACAGATGCGCATTGGTTGCAAAACCACAGTCCAGATGTCAATGGAATTCTTGTCCTGTTTCTGAACATTAGTCTGCAAAAACACACGAAAAGAAAGTGGCGATGAAAATGTTTGTTTCAGTTAATTACAAGCATTACCGTCAAAATCTTCAAGTGCAATTTAGTACGATTGTTAGTTTCATGTACGCGTGGATCATCACAGAAAATTAAAGACGTACGTTTGCGGATAAAACCACCGTGGTTTTATTTCTTTTATTATAATTGTGAAAGGATGCAAGAAAACCACGCAGCAACAACAGCATTGTCAACAGTAACTAAGCAACCAAATACAAGACAGTTATATGAACATCCAGCCTCAAGTATTAATTTATCAATGATGCTAATTTATTCAAAGCAAATTAACTCTTTTTTAATTAATTAAAATAGTTAATTGCGATTAAGAAAATCGTGAGTAGTTAAGCATAATGTGGACAAACAGTAGATGCTTAGAGAATAGTGTAGAAGTTTGTGAGAATCTCACAGGAAGATTGTATATATTCATATTATTCATTTTGTGTAAATTTATTCAAATCCAGATTTTTGTCAATGTATATTCATTTTGTAAAAATTAAAGCTGTCAGTTCAGAGTTTTTTAGTGTTGATGTAAAGTTCTGTTTTTTACTACAGTGTTTCAAAAGGAAGAAAAGTTTGTATGTTTACGAATAATAGTGTTTTTTATAAATATTAATTAGGTGATTCAAATGATCAGCATAATAATGATCTAATTAATTTTGATGAAACAACTAAAAGTGATAACATTGTACACGAAAATATTTACATATTTATTACATATAAGCGTGCTTGTCTTTTGTTTTCTTGTTATTTAAATTTATGCTAATTGTATGCATAATGTATGCATGAATTTTAATGCATGGAATAAAAACTGCCTAGAACATTATTATATTGCTCTCATGCTAAAACACGATCCTGTGCAAGGAAAATAAAAGTCTTTATTTAAATTTACATCAGACGTCCTTCTTGTGTTTGCGACAATATGCTCAGTGTCAATATGCTCAGTGTATGTTGTTCGACTTTTGAGTTTTTCGCAATTGACACAAAGTTGCCATTAATAGTTATGTTAGCTTCAAAAGTTTTTTCAACAGGAAAAATGTACCTCCAGTTTGATCTTAGGATCACTGGATCAAGAGATCTAACACAAAATAGGAAAAGCACGATTGAGTGATCTCACCACAAAGATGATCTAATCTTCACTAAAATCAATAGAGTTTTTCACAAACTCTCCGCAGCACAAGAATGCCAACATTGCCAACTTTCTTTTAGCTCTGCCATTAAAAATCACCTAGTCCAATGTAGCATTTATCCTGAAAATGTAATCCTCATGTACCCCTTACTTTCTAATTTAACATTTACTGACATCAGTTGATGTGAATAAAGAAGAAAACTGCAAATATATGGCAATAATGCCAACATTGCCAACTTTGTGTGTTTGTGAAAAACTCGAATGGAAAACTGAATATATTTCAGATAAAAATATTTCCTCATTACTTGTAATATACAATTTGATCAAATTCAGTTTTATCAAGTCTCCCTAAAAGCTTTTATTCGAGTTTTTCCATAATGTTTTCATTGAATTCAATGAATTCATTGAATTGAATTCATAGTGATGTGTCTATGGAATAAGCAGGTCACCATGAAATAAAATACAAGGTTTTAGACTGAAAGTATGACATATATTTACAAATGACAGGCTGTATTTAATAATGTGACAAAAAACAGAAAGCGTCGAAAGTAAGCAATAATCAAGACTAAATGTTATCTTCTTTACATAGTGACAGTCACTAAATGTAGGTGACCTTCTTTCAGTGACATCACCAAATTTGTAATTCATTGAATTCTTTGAATTCAATGACTATTATGGAAAAACTCGATCGTCTACTGACCACAAGAATGCATTGCAGTTGGCCAACTGACCAAGCTAATTGATCAATGCTCAATTGGGTTAAAAATAACAAGACTTAATTAGAGTTTTCTCTAAATGGTTTCACTGAATGCAGTAAATCATGACAAAGTCCAAAACTGGTCTGGTTACCAGAGGTAGTACCTATCTTGCACCAGATGCATAACCAGTCATAGTAATACTAAGCAAAAGGCTTTTCAGGCCGTAAATTGGTGCCATAGCTATTAGGAGTTTCTCATCAGCTATACTACCCTTCCTTGTGGAATTTTTAACCAACAACGTATGAACGAAGGAAGTTAATGCTTTCACCTGTGTGTGATTCTGTTCACGGGTCTGTATAGGGTGACCTTATTTCCTCCCCTCCCCTCGCAGACATGGTGACCTCATCATCGCCCCCCCCCCCGGACAGGGTAACCCTTCCGCTCCTTCCCCAGGACAGGGTGATCCTACCCCCTAGAGAAGGACCATGGAAGAAGGATTAGTGGAATGCCCCTTCACGAAGGATTGCCTTCTCTCCCAGCTAGGTCTGATCGGACATGATCAGCAAGTGTAGGACAGGGGCCGTGGTTGGTATTGCCTCATAATGTTAATGGAAGACTGTCTTGTTTGTTACACAAGGGACACAAAGACCACTTCAAGTCAATTTTTGTAAACTGTAAATTGATGATAATTCAAGGGCCATGCATACTTTTCAGAAAAAATCAAATGTTGTCCTTAAAATGTGTTAAAACCTAGGGACAAATAAAGTTTTTTCGAAATGCAAAGTTGCAATGTTGGAATGAACGACCAACGGAGGGGATAGCAAATAGAGCTGAAAAGAAAGATTCACCCCAGTGAGGATAGATGACCACTACCATTCTGGTCTAATGTTCTCCTTTCTGATCCAACTTGGCAGTTGCCAGTTGAGGGATATTTAACTTTTGTTGGTGCACAAATTGACATTTTGACTTTATCTATAAGTGAAGCTAAACTCAATAGAACATTACTACATAAGGATCTACATAAGTCTCAGTCTTGCAAGTTATGCCAAATTGGCTACAGCCCAGAACACGTAAGGTTATGCACCAGGTGGGCAGTAACCCCCGCCCCATCACCACCTCCTTTAGCTGGCGTTTAATCCCCAGTATTAGAGATCTACTACTGGGTGTAATTATGTAGAACTCAAATCAGATGCTGACAGTCATCGGTTAAAAATGACTCATATAGAAACCTATGCACGCGTCTGTTAGGCTTTTTCAGATTACTAGAAATTAAAAGTTTGACTTGATTGGCCCTAATTAAAAACATATTTGCAGCAATTGAGTTACGATGTTTTTTTTTGTTGGTCAGAAATTAAAATATTTAGCCATCAGATTGAAGAATATTGAACAAAGTTGAGGAAAACAAATGCAATAAGCAAAGAATAATCCAATTTCAGAAAACCAGAATATACTTGATACAATACCACCCAGCTTCTGGACAATACTTTAATACATAATACATAAACTATCTTACAAAAGCACTGAAAAATTCTCTCAAAGTGTTTAAAACTGTTTCTTGCTTTCTTTGTTTGATTACACATTTTTCAGTGTGCCCTGCCTTGGTACCTCTTAAAATTTTGATACTTTTATGCAAAGATGTTTTTCAGAAATCTTCTGTTTTTAAACATCATGATACTTCATTTATCAATGTGTGGAGGACATGAAGTTGTGAAAAATGGTAAGGCTTATAAACAATTGGAAGCATTGCATATTATAGTCAAACATATAATTATATGTCTATTTTTTTTTTTACAATATTTTTACAACACTTTTGAAAGACTTTTTTCCTAATGTTGACAATATTGGTGTGTGCCATTAGAGCCAGTCATACTTTACTGGCCAGTGGCAGTCATTTTAACCCTTCATGACCCGCAAGCGTAAATTGTTGATCTCAATGTTTTGCCCACATCCACCAGATGGTGAACATGTTTTCAGACCTCAAACACCATGTGAAA
>JBCAUG010688206.1:0-47283 GCA_038406175.1 Haplosyllis leylae | reverse complement strand
CCTAAAGAGTAACTTTTCGAGTTGGCCTGAAGGACATATTTATGTAAAATGCAATACTAACATCTCAGTGCTAATAAATGGATTGAAGAGTGTTTCAACAGTTTGTCTAGTTTTCCAGTGTAACCGAACCTATCAAAAGATGCGAACCTGGAACTTATCAAAACACAACGAGAAGCCCATTTGCAGAATACCATTATAAGTAAATTAGACATCTAAGTAATTAGTCACCATACCAGTAACAAACTCCCGAAGAAATTCAGTGTCTGACCAAGTCCTGATGTAAAAGAATTAGGAGCAGAAAAACATTGTCAACAAATTTTCGTCCCCCATTCTTTGTAATTTTAGTATTAGGAACTAAAATAATGCTTTTGTAGTTCCATTGTGACAGTCTGTAGATTTTGGGATGCCATAATTTTTCTTAGATGCTGCATGCAGGTACAGGTAGTCGATGTGTGATTTAGATTTCTTTTGGAATGTTTCAGAGATTATTTTTGACATGAAAATATTAAATGATTGAAATAATGTCAAATATTAAATAAATTTCTAATGAGAAATAAGTTCGGTCCAGGGACTTGTTTACATCGGTGATGGAAAGTCTGTGACCCAGCTTTATGAGTCGCAAATAACATGAGAAGACAGCTTCATGTGTAGAACTAGCGGTAAAATATATGACTGAAGGCCTTGTATGGATGATTATCTCGGCAGTTGGGCGTTATGGCTACTCACAGCACACGGTGGCTCCCAACCAAATAGTGATCTAGTTTTTACAACGAATGCAAAATGCGTGCATAAAACCTGATGTTTCTGTTATCTATGTTGAAATTCAGAGAATTAGAATGACACCAACGGAAGAACTTGAAAGCTTTGAAGGTAGAAGATCTGGCCTAAATGCGATGCGATCTCAGATCCTATCACCAGCGGTATTTTGTGTAAATAAATGCTTCACATGTTCTGAAATACCATCTGCAGTTACACGATGCTCATTTTAGGACATGAATCCCTACCCATCTTAATACCCTTGGCATGATTCAATGGCGAATTAAGTTACTTATGTAATGTTCTACCATAAATGGATGGGGCCAATATTTCCACTCTTCATGGGTGTAGGGATTGGTGTATCAGTGTGGGGCCATATCTAGCCCAGTGATGCCAACATTTGGGTTGTGATAATGAGATTCAAAATCGTGGCATGGTTTGCACGTTCAAAACGAATAATTTCAGAATCATTGACTTCAGACTCACTTTCTGAATTGTTTGTGTTGTATCGGAACGATGAGAACTATTCTGACTGGCTGTTTTCTTGTAACGGCACAAAGGAAAGGGCCATTATGTAATGTCGAGGAAATGCTTGCGTATTTTCATCAATATTTCTGAGGCATTTTGTAAACACTTAAGTACAACAAGAAAGTCTTACTGCGTGATCGCAAAAGGTGTCGCAGCGTTGCCTGTCTGCCTTGAGGGGGGTACCCTGTCCTGCTGCCCTGTCTGGGGTGAGGGATACCCCCTGTCCTACCCAGGTCCTCCTCCAGGTACAGGCTTGACTAGGGAACCCCCCCCCCCGGCTACAGGCCTGACTGGGATATACCCCGACTACAGGACTAACTGGGAACACCCCCAGGAAAGGACAAGAGACCAGAAGCCAGGGGTACCCCTTCCCTCAGAAAGGACCAGGGACCAGTGGGGCAGAGACCATGGGGATGCCCCCACCCTGTGGACAGACACACACCTGTGAACACATAGCCTTGTGTCATACTTCGTACGCGGGCGGTAAAAATATCTTTGATGTGTCAATAAAAAGTGCGATCAAGTGTGAACATACAAGGGCATTTTAACTGTAAATCCTGATATTTGTGTGTACATAACTCTACATCTCCAAGGACGTTTTGCAAGCTAATACTTTATTTTTGCGTCTGCAGCAATTAGAGGCTTTTTGAGTGCGCTACAACTATTAACGTTGAAAATTCTTTGTGATACATCACAACAGAACTATTGGAGCAAATTCCTATTTTGTATATTCTGAAGATGTATTTTTCTAGCCTCTGGGTATTATTTGATTTAATGATTTTTGGTCATGATGCATGTTTTGCTATTGGATTTGTACCGATAGTCAATGTCATTCAACAGAGAAGACTTTGAACATTTCTACATGTACCACTGCTTGGTATATCAATTAAACCATAAAATATAGACTGATCTGTTCAGTGTGTCTTCGTCAGTTAGTTGGAAATGTCAGGTATGGGGCACATTTATGACAGCAATAAGGTAATATTTACTGACAGATGCATTTCTCTACAATCAGTACATTGGAGTGAGACTGAAAACTAGCTGCTAATGAATTAAAATAAGGCAATATTTACTGACAGATGAATTTCACTACAATCAGTACATTGGAGTGAGACTGAAAACTAGCTGCTAATGAATTGAAATACCCTATGGTGTGAAATGTGAAGTATTTACAATTTTCAGTGGAATATAGTTTTGTGCAAAATGGATCCGTACAACAACGCTTTTGTTTTAAAACTTGGAGACAGAGGACCCAATATTAGTACGCTAAGGGCTGCAAGAAAAAACAGGATATGGAAACTCAATAGGTATTTCAGTCATTTATTCGATTCCCTGGCAACAATGTGGAAATTGATTTGATAGGATTTCATTGTTTAACTGTATAGCAAAGGAGAAGAATATAAGAAACAATGCCAGGTAATATTCTATTTGAGGTCATGCGGGAGACAAATTTATGACCTGTTTTGATCAATTTGTACTTTTAAAAGTCCCCATCCAAAATTTGTGTACGCCAATTTTATTGAGCTTGTCAGTGTAATTTTCGTCTTTTGCCATCCACATTGATAATAAATACCGTAGGAGCTGAATTATTTTTGAACTTCTCGGGGATTTGTGGGGCGGGGGTTCCTTGTAGATGTAGAACGTCACTGGTTTTCAAAAGATGTTCTTGCTAGTTGGTCTTCATGTGACTGTTGGAAAGTTTTTATTCATTCTTTTCATCAAAACCTGTGTGAATGATTGAAAACTGAATGAGAGTGAACATGGACTTTTCTAGACACCAGTAGAATACATACCGACCACAGCTATAATAAATCCAGCTTGAAATAAAGTTGCAAAGAAAACATCAAAACATTCAAATTTATCTTTGATGCTCTTTATTGTAAGATGGCAGCTTTCCACAACTTTGTGGTCCTAACACATGCGCAATATGCCAGGTGTCTGCACCTGTAGGATTTGAAGCTGCTTTAATAAGGCAATATCATATGTTGTCGTATTAAGCTGCACATGTTACTATGATAAAATGTTCTCCTAATTTGTACAAATATATATTGCCCGTCTGTATTTCTGTACAGAACCGTTTCACACATAATGTCTGTGAATATAGTGAAATTTGTATCATTATCACCCGGTTCAGTTTGTTCTTAAAAACCACTCGGCCATTTGCCTCACTCAAATTCCACCATGCAAATGTTACGTAAGAATATTTTCGCATACACCAGGAAATATTGAGTTGTCATCAGCGATGCAAGTTGTAGGGCGTCTATGTTTGATCTGCGTACCTTCCTTTTTAAAACTGATTGTCCTTGCTATCCTGCGCGACTGGACATTTATCGTTTGCTTTGTTTCAGACGTAACCTGGAAAATGCCGCACATTGAACCAAACTGATAACCAACTTACAAACCAATAGTCATTGAAATCGCAATTTCTATGCAGTAATTTGATTGACTTTTTCCTTTTTCAAATTGTCACACATAAGAGCAGACACGTCAATTATTACAAGGATGAAATATCTATTTTCCCTATTTATGGCAAGGAAACACAGTTTAAGAAGAACAGATAAAATGGAAAGAATCTCTTTGACGTCGATGACGTCACGAATGAACGCTGGATAACCTTAAACCAATTTCTTTTTTAATGACATTGTGGTTGAAGCTTAGGTATTTGTTTAAAGATAAAGTCTAAATCAAATGAGATTTCGAATTGCTCGTTTTCTTTACCCGAAATAGTTGCTTTGATAAAACGTATTGTTCTTTGTTCCTTTGTATCATCATGCACAGTTCTAATTATTATTTCATTACAAAAGCCTGGGGTCTTGAAAACGCCGGCAGATCTGTAGATAGAACTTCTAAAAGTGTTTTATTTGAAACCGTAGACAGCATCACAGCTTGAAACGTGTCATTTAATTATAAATATTGCATTGACACGGCCAGATAAAAAGCATCTCCCTGTCAGGATTAAATAAATCGACCCATTATTGTTTGTGGAATGAATAAAAAAGCAAAGACCTGTTATACACATTCACGGGGACATTATTCAATATATCGACTTTACTCTTATGATAGCTTTGTAGGGTAAGTGTAAAATTAAATTACTCATTTTCATTAGATTTTGTCCTGTAATGCATTGATAAAAACTTAGTGTGACACACAATTTGTGTTATTTTGTCATACAGATATGAGTAGCAATCTTATGTAATAACATATCATTGTTAGGTCAATAAAGAGATGACAAGTCTGTACTGCATCAGCGAAGACATGTGGTTGGAGCCAACCTATCATTACGCGGAAATAATATTTCCATTGACACAAAGTTTGATTATTGTCCTTCATCTGTCAATCTGAGCAAGGTTTCAAAATCAAAAATTCTCCTTTTGTGGGTACTTTTATGGAACTAGAAGAAAAAAGATCTTCAGTTTTTAGGCAAGAGCTCAAAATCAAAAATTCTCCTTTTGTGGGTACTTTTATGGAACTAGAAGAAAAAAGATCTTCAGTTTTTGGGCAAGAGCTCTACTGTAATCACATGAATTCGATACTTCGGATTTACGTAAAAGATAGAAAAGATTGAATCATAATTCTCAACGTGTAGCAAAAAGTAGCATTCCAGAAAGTTAAGTTTAAAACAAAGAAATAAAAGGCCCATTTTGTGATATGTCGATCAGAAACAATAGAAACAACAGAAAATACAAACATAATTGATTGCTTGTATTTATACCATTTTACCAATATTTATCATTCCCGGTGGAAGGTGTGATTAATAATAGTTCACTTTAAACAAATAGACATTAAGGCGACTGCGAACCACCAGTGAAGAAACAGGAACCCGCTCACATTTTCAACACCATTAGAAGTAAAACATCCATTTTTGAGCTTAAAAGTAATTTTTCAATCGTTACAAAGGCAATATAATGCATCGAAATCTTCTAGTTGTAACCGCCATTTGTGACAATATGTAATGAACACATTGTAATAGATTTACACAATGGCAAGCCATTCTTTAATTACCCAGCTGTTACCTCGATCTATAGATAAAGCTCTACAGCTTAATCGCAATGCAGCTGAAATGCTTACAAATAGTTTACAAATTATACGACTATCACCCTTAAATTTATGTGGCATTTTTATGGAAGATGCCTTTATCGAGAGTTTGGGCATTTCGTTCATTGTCACTGTTTGCATACAGTGGTTCACAATGTTGCTTTCTGTGTTTTGTATTTTCTGCAAATTTTACCTTGTACGACTGTCAACCATGCTAAGCAGGTATAACGGGCGCTGAAGAGGTGAAAGCTATGATAAACATTCCACAGCAAAATCAATAGGGATTTTCCCTCAATAAAACTGACATGGCATGGTGACTGCTAGCAGCTCGATGAACTGTTAATGCTTATACAAGTCTTTATTGTTGACACAATGTTTATTAAAACTTAGAAAGATTTCTGGAGGATTATTTGCACAGAATAGAAAAGGCTTCATTCGGATCATATTTGCTGTGTACCAAATTCCAAAAGAACTGTGATTGGGGCGGTCACAAATTATGGGGTTCTTCTCAATGCATCCTGTAAGGTCAGAAAATGATGAAAGGGTTCCTTTAATGTCCGTCAATAATGGGAAACGGGGTTGATTCGAAATTCTTTCGGTGCCAACAAGATGGACATAATGTTATTCCATTAAGTAGAACATGTACCATGTGCTTATCAACCACTTGGCAAACCAATCTCACCCATTAGACCATTCATCCCCCAGCTCGCTCTGGACCTCCCCAAATGCCCTCTGTACTTTGCAGAAGGTTTGGACTCCTCAAGGAGGAGGACAGCTCAATAGACGTGATGGAAGTGAATGCGGCATAGCCAATCTAGCTTGTTAATTTATGTGATCAGTGAGGTCAGAGAAGTGAAGAAAACGGGAGACCAGAGATACAGTAACAAACATAGATCGTCTTGTTTAAAACAACTGACTTCTTCATTTGTGCCCTACAAATGTTTGAAGAAATTACTCAATTTTAGACAAACAATGATACTCAGAAACATGACAAAACGATGAAGAGAAGATTTTTAGACTTTTTAAAATAATTCTGGATGATACCCGTATTAATAGGAATCTCGTCCAGGTGCTATTTTGTAATCTATCTTTGCCATGAACCTGCATTGTCATTGATTTTATGACCACTCGTAGAAACTGATTGCATTCGTCATTTGTATCAAGGATTAAATAATTAAGGCGACTGGGTGTAGTGATTAACTATTTTCTCCATAATACCTTAAATCTGTCGAGATATATCGGGACATTTTTTCCCAAAACAGTGTATGTTATCTCATTCAATAAATAAATAGTCCTGCTGACTGCCCGTTGATGAAGTTTTGATAGAATTTGAATAGGCTTTTCGGAATAGGTTAAACTTTCTTAGATAACAGAAATCCGTAGCTTGAAATGGAAGGGAAATGAAGCTTCTGTGAGGCAACTTGCTTTGGAGGCAAGCTTTGTTTGTTTACAAAATTTATCATCGTTTAAGATGCTGACCAGTTACAAAACTAGTACATGCACAAAAACTGTCCTTTTCCAATGTAAATCATTATCAGCGTTTCCATATTTTTACTAAAACTGTTAACAAGGGTTCCTTCCACCAAGCGCCTCTGCACATGTATTCAACTTGTAGCTGAGTATGAAATCGGGGACAGCTTTACTTAAGGAAGGCTGCTGTGCTCTAGCTGCATTCACATCTGCAGAGAAAAATATTTAACCTATTGCGTGTCAAGGACGTATCTTTTTATATAAAGCGGTATTTGTAGGGCATCAATCAAGTATTATTCTGTTTACATGTAATTACAAGGGACGGCGATTGCTCATAAGCGTTTAACCCGCATATGAAGATATGTCATGTTGCGTTGTGATGTAGTTTGCGAGTTGGAGAATAACAGAGTGTCCACATGCAGATAACCGATCGAGCAAGCCCAATGTTGCGACCCATGACCTGTGGATATTGAATTTACGTTGTGTGTATCGTTCTGCGTAGCGATGCTGGTGGCCAGTGTAATGTCATTAGTGAGTGGGAGGCTTCTGTCTTTCCTCACCCACTCAGCAGCTTAGATTTATTATATTGAATAAATTATATCAGTATGGTATACTTAGTTATTTTAACTTTTGCCAAAATCTATTACCATTTTATGCAACTGCCACAAGTAACAGATTGCTTTTTTTAAAGAAACGCAAGCTCAGACCTTGGTAACCACATGCAGGGGGATCTATGTTCGTTCATTAATAATTAAGTGATCAAATGGTTAAAATACAATGATTAATGTATCAATAGTGGACATTGAATAGTTTTTCATGGACGAAGCTGTTTGTTTCCAAGGCCCATTATGCAATACTATTTATAAAAGTTTTGTATAAAGCTCTGGTAGTGTATGTGCGTTTTTGCTTTGTATATGAGATATTTTAGGTATAAAAGAATATTCTTGATATTTGGAACAATTCTAGCTTACATCTGTAACATTTTGTCAACTGGACTAACATTGAATTTGGTGACAAGGGATATTCAAGCGTGAATTTTGGTTTATTTTGCTATTAAGACGACGGTGGAATCATTTTAGCTTTATTGGCTGTTGACGTTGGAAAAACAAAATAGCTCCTAGTTTGGGAATAAAATGGCGTAATCTGTTTGTGAAAAAATGTGTTGAAGGAATCAGGAAAAGTGCAAAACAAAGCAAACAGGCAATAACTAATTGGAAACAAAGAATATAATCACAGAGTCATTGACTTTGATAACTTTTGCAATAAAAAGGGTAGGTATTTAATGATTGTGCGTTCATTGCCAATTGTCTGCACCCTCAGTATCAAGTCTTAATGCGAAACGATTGAGTTTCGTGTTACAATCTAACAATGTAATTTGGCTTTATGTGTATCTGATTGGATCGAAGTGATCGCTGATCAATATTCGATCCATTGGGAGTTTTAGGTTTGATTTATTCCGCGTTTTCCATGTATGTGAATATGGTCTCTTAAGTCATTCAATCTGTGGGAAGCTCCATGTATTGGTGTAGTGCCTCTGAAGGCATCAGTGCTCTGATAGTGTACAGTGGAGTGTTGATGGAGGCTTAGGTCTATAATGGCAGTCACTCAGTCAGCCCGGGAAGGAGTTGAAGCTGCTGCTACACAACAGGCTGAAGACTTAAGCTGCTTCACTGCATGGTGGTAGTGGTGGTCGTATAGCAGGCAGCACTGAGCCATCCAACCAATCTGCCTACCTGCCTGTCTTGCCTGCCAGCAAGCAAGGCCCTTATGCATACAACATACAGCTAGCTAGCGAGCTAGCCAAGCAAGGCTATACCGTACTACCATACATAGACAAAATCTTTCCAGCTATCTACCTACGTATAAGTACCAGCAGCTTGGTGCAGAATGTCACCTTTATGTTGTGCCAAGAACATCGTCTGAAGTGACCTGCAGCACTGGATAACACTGCAATTTCATTCACAGGATATTTCAAAAGCGTGTTTGCTTCAGTATCACATTAATGGATATTTGTACCTGTGGTTAAATGATGCTGTTGTGAGGTATTTAATAGGACTGCAACAGGCTGCTCTGCATTATGAGTTTTTGCAAGAACTTATAAATAAGGATATGTAAGCAGCAGTGTTTTTTTTGTTTGTTTGTTGTGTGAAAAGGGAGGTATTAGGATATACGTTCACTCACCCCATTGGAGGTATCTTTTTGTCAAGGCATGACTGCTTGGGAGCAATTGGATATGAAACACATATACTAGAGCAACATCAACAATACAAAATCAATTAACATATGTTGACCAATATGCTGATGATTGGAGCTCTATAACATTAACTGCAAGTTGTCATTTTATATATCTCCTCTTTCGTTACAGTTCTTTGCCTTTTGTCACTAATATCTCTACCTTGTAGTGGTTACTATTAACTGTACATATAATCTAAATACGTCCTCCATTTTATTACTTACATACATTAAGTGAGCATTAGCATTTGCAGTAATGGATGATTGTATTGCTGCTTTGTACTTTGCTAGTGTGCGATGTTTACAGCAGGATTCAATGCTGGATATATGGCAATAACAAACCGTGTATGATTAGCTATATTTTACCATATATGGCTAATTTTATACCACTGTGTACTGATTGTTTGTATCTTTAAATGTGGATTACTGATACTAAACTCCAACTTGCACCACTCTCTGTACATTCCTCATAGTCTCTTAGGCTGTCTAAAAATGCAATGCAGTAATATTATTTTACCTGCTAAGTTAACCAAGACAGTGTATGCATCATAACGATTGGATATACACAGAAATCCTTCATTTATTATTCTAATCAAGCACTATCCTCCTGCTTTCATTGCCTGGCTTATTTTATTGGACTGTATGTACTGCATACTGCCTTAAAATGGATCAAGTGAGGCAAGTAACATCTTTGTCATCTCTCTCTAGTGTTAGCACACACCTAGAGCCATTTTACCTTTTGTCAACTTATCAGTTGTTACATCTGATTAGTATCAGTTACCATGATCTTCAGCTTTATTTTTAGAACATTATATTCTGTTTAATTGTCACAATATAAACATTTCTTTTTTATCATTTTAATTATTAGGCGAATACTCATTCGCAAATTCATTTGGAAATCAATGAAAATGATATTATCGTTTGACTAATTTGGGTGAACCTAATGGCATGTATTACGTAAATCTAAATTTCTGAAGATATTTAGCGTTACCAATGAACAATCAGCATACACGCTTTGAATGTCAAAAGTTTTCTCTTTTTTTCGTTGTAGTCTAGAAACGTTTTATCAACAGACATGTAATAGTGAATATAATTGGTTCATACATTGAAGACTGATCTTAATATTATATTTTAATGTTAGCTTATTTGATTACATTTCTAAGGTTTACAAAAAAGATTGTTCAGTTGTCTGGAATGTCGGGAACCAGTATCGGGAGCAGTATAAAAATAACTAGGAGAGTAATCTCAGTGAATCAATGATATTTAGATTTTATATTTTGCTTTTATTTGTGACAATAGATTTTTCAACATGTCACACAACTTTCCCCATCAGATGATTAATTAGTTTAGCATGATACAAAGCATGAAGAAATGCAATTACTTACTTTCTTAAAGCATGCATAAATAAGCTACTCATAATAAATTCAAAAGCAATAAATTTGGAAGCAGAGTGTATCAATCCCACGTAAAAACGATTGATGTTCAAATTTCAATTAGAAAATTGCTGAGTAGTGTTCCTATTGTAATACCAAACCCACACACATCTGCCGTTCATCCCTAAATCAGTATGTATTCATTCAAGAATTTACAGCGGCAAAGTTCAACGTTTCTTCTCTTTGTTGAAGCGGAAAAAAGTAGTAAGATTTAAACATAGGTTAAATTTTAAATGTTAATGACAAATGTGTTAATGTATTAAGATTACTGTTTGCTAACATCCGCTTTTTATCTTTAGTTCACTGACACTGCTGATGGAAGCAGGTTCAGGCGCGAAACTCGAAAGTTGAAATGATAACAGAAATGAACCAAATTTTCATCCGTTCCAGGAATTTTCTTTGCAAATCCAATTCAACAAAACCGTAGAATGGGCTATTTTATGAGACACTTGCTCAAGACGTTATGTTAGGAAAAAATCGTGGTTGGACAAAACAGTCAATACTTGACTCTTAAATATCCAGCTGCTATTTCCCCCTTACTTTGCTCAGATAGACATTGGTGTGAATGAAAGGTTATGATGTGGACTTCTGAAAGCTTATAATTATTGTTGTGGTTATCTCTATCAGTGGGTTTGTAAACGAAGACGGGTCTGAATTTCTATACACATCTTACCGTTGAAAAAGTTGTTTTCTTGCAATTGTTTAGCATAGGTTTCAGATTCTTGGAATACGTTTTTTATGTAAAGAATTCTGCTCTGGTGGATCCAATATTTTGGCTACATTTCCCACAGGTTTTATGTTAGATTTACACTTGTGTACAGTAATGCAGAAACATTGTTTTCTGGGAAGTAGAAATGGCCAGATTCAGCGCATTTTACCTATTAGAGGACATTATGTCGAAGACTTTTTTGAAATGCACTTTGTTAAATTAAACAGATGAAATACATGAAACTATTTGGATATAGTTTTTGGAGTTATTTTCTAATGAATGATCACATTTTGTACCATGAATAGGAAGAGGTGGCAGGTTACAAATTATTTGGCCCGTTGCTTGCAAAAAAAACCTTGTTAGAAAATTTCCGTGGAAGTGATTCTCGATTTATTATCATAAAGTCTGTTGAATATTGCTAACCTATATTCAATATTTCCTCAAATAGTGCACCTAGAATTATATCTTTACTGAACAAAAAATACCGTTTTTTTGTGCAAAGTAAAGAAGTTTTCTTTGTTACCCTCATCGCATATTATTTTCGAGCAAAATGGTTGGTTCTACTCTGTTGCACTGATTCACGAAAGAGGTACATTGATTATCTGCAGAACGGTATGAAATTTTACTCGACAGCAGTTACAACACACAGACCCATAGCATCTATGCAAATAAAGGAAGTGAATACTTGTGTATGTCAACAGCAGTGGAAAAATCAGTAATTCCAGATAATAACTTATACAGCTGATTGTACAAACATAACTTTGTACTTTTGGAAACTTCAGCTTTGTATATTATTTACCCTTTTTACGTGCACTTGTATTTCGAGTACACAATGGTGTAACATGTAAAACAATTGTCTTTTTACTAAGGTGGATGATACATGAAGCCAACATATAGTTATTCTATTTCATAGATCAGTACCCTTTGTTGATACTTAAAGGTTAGGTATGCTCAAGCTCACTTGTTTGTGAGAATGCTAATTTGAAAAATGGTTTTTAGTCTAAGGTCATTAGCTCTGGATTACTTAGATAAAGTGGAAGGTAAATGAATTATGTGTGTTTTTTCTGGTAAATAACACATTGAGCCAAAGTTAGGTAAGTTTATATTTACTGACTTTGATTTAATACATGTTTTTATACATCAACGTTTGAAACAATGTTCGTAAACAACCCATTTCATTCACTGCTGTTCATCAAAGAGAAATCTTATTCATTTCATTTAAAAATAATTACAATTACAGGAACACACGCATACATTTGAAGGAATGAAATTTGATACCTTATCCACTTCCTTTGCTCTCAAAGAAAAATAGAAAATATGACGCGGCGACCACAGCAACTTTCACCATGCTGGCACGTAAAATGACGTTCTGACATAATGACTTCATGACAGAATTGTACAAACAAATTCCCACCAATAACTACAGCTTAAAATAGGCCTACTTATCATAAAAGTGCCAAGGCATTTTCCCCCAAATACCAAGCTGACTCTAAACTGGCTCGACGTAGCCAGTAATATTAGCAAAAAGTTATATTTTTGTCGCAGAAATATTCCAGAAATCACCATATATCACCTTCACGCGTATTCAGTTCTCAAACGAAAATCTTGCTCACCTACTGAAATGAAGGTAAACAGAAGCAGTGAAAGTAAATTGCTAGAAAACAAACTGTTTCAATACCAGAAGCACCTTTTTGTCGGAATTGGTACATATATCAAGTGTTTTGAAAGCTTCTGCTACTCCTGACCGGAATAATGATTGCGATATGTAATAGTTAACCTCCAGAAGATTGAGAATTCATGGAAATTAATGCCCAGAGCGAGCGCAGCGAGCAAGGGCATTAATTGCAATGAATTCACAATCTGAGGAGGTTAACTGACTTACACCTCGACCCTGAGTGATTTTGAGAACAATAAGTTTGCCAAAAAAGACAATAAAGTCATTGTAAATCAGATTGATCAGACAACAATCATCTCCTTATAAGGGGAACAACAGACTTTCAGCTGAGGTTTCGTGGATATTAATCCCCTGCTGAAGACAATAGAAAGCACCCGGGTCGGGGTGTAATATCGTTTAACTGGAAGTAAATGGCTCATTTTCTTTTCAATGAATTTGTTGGGCATCGGGACTTTTTATCTTTTCTGTGATTTGCCAATGAGCCAGAGTTGAAACCGAGTAAATGTATGGCGTATAATTTACTTGATTTATCAATTTTTGTTCAAACTGCAGATGTAAAGTTCCTTATTGTTATTTAGTTTCGTGTACGCAGACTTTGAATGCGCACCAAGAGCATGAAATGACAGAATTGCCAGCGCTATCCTGAAGGCGAGAACTGGCAACTATGAAGATAATTATCAGTTGGCAGAAAGCTTTTGTTCTCTGTGTACAGTTTTTAATGAATCTGCCAGTGTTTGCTAGTGATTTGATAGTTGGTTTACAACACTTTTGCATTACAGTACGTTGTACTTGATACGTATTGCGCAAGCGGTGCCATTTCTCGCTCAAGTACAGAAAGTTAATGTTTCCGCAATTTAAGTTCATTATATTTGCCATTCAATGTACCTTGCAGTTGACTTGGGAGTTTTTCAGAATGAAGTGCGTTGCCTATATTCTACGTTGCATCAAAGATGTACATGTGTACACGCTTCATTAGTAGGACAGTCATCTCGTAGCTTGGACGGACACGTCAAGACCAATTACGGCCTTCATTGGTTCCAACAATAATCAGTCCCACAGACCTTGGTCCACCGAGAAAACATCTAAAAATACGCGCAGTTGTACACGAACAACTTTGAGCAGAATATCTGTGTTTTACAGCACAATATGGCGGTGTCACTGACTAAAACTGTTCATGGACGTAATTGAAATTCATGAACACGATAATAGATAAAGCAATATTGTTCACTACAGCTGCAGAGAGCATAAATATATAATTAACGCATAATTAAAATAGTACAAAACAGGTGCAAAATAAAATAGGCAATGTACTTAGCATGCAGAAATATCAATTATAAGCATTCACATCGGAAAAGTTAAAATATAGTCAGAGATCGGCCTTTTGCCATATATTTTGGCTGTGATATTTAACGTCGTCGTTTATTTAAATATTTGTATGTACAACTAGCAATGATGCAATAGTATTCAGGATAATGCTTAAATCTCCTTGGATGACAGTAACACGTTGGTTTTGAAAACATTTGCTTAATAATGTAAGTCATTATTGAAGTGTGGATCAGAGTAACAAGAAGATTAGACAGTGTCCAATTTGCCAAGTTTCGATTGAGTGACTTCTTGATCATCTGTCAGCAGTACACGTTTTAATCAACTTATTGTTGTAGCTTAGTCTGACTTTATTACGTCATATGTTGTTTTAAGTACGAAGGTCTCTGCACTTTTTGAACTAAACTCTCTCATGTCACAAAGATCCCAGATTAAGTCACAAAAAGAGTGTGGATAGCCTTTCAGAGAATAATTAGATCATGATCTTCCATGTATTGATCTATTTTTCTTTTGGCATGTCTACCAATCCTATTAGGTTTCTCCTGGGTTCGTTTACTTCTAGCCTGACTTATAGTTCCGCAGCTTTTACGTAGTTACAGTGCTGGTTTCTCACCTTACAAAGTAGACGTCTGAATATTGTATCTCGGCTACAGATGAGGTTGCGTTCCAAGAAAGGTTGCAGATACTATGATGGTCGATTCACAACTGATCATACACAGCAAGACATTTGAAAGTAAATCGGCTAGTTGAGCAGGTCTGGTAAATTGATATTTAAAGTATATTATTGTTAAAATGAGTGAATTTTGTCACAAATTTGTCAACTGGAATAGTTGCACATGTTTCTTTCTCTCGTTTGGTTCCTAAAATTGTGCTTTTTGTGTGTTTTAGTTGTCATATCAGCGAGCGCGAATTAAACTATCTTTAAGCTTTTCTGTTTTGATCTCTACTTTCTGCCTAATATAAAATAATATTGTTTGTTTTAATTTCCACCTAACAATAGTATTATATTTGGTTTCAAAAGAAATATAACATATTTTTGTTACCTTTTTTCAGAACGATGGCTTCGGTGGCAGCCTGGCTGCCCTTCGCTCGAGCAGCAGCCGTTGGGTGGGTTCCGATCAGCCAGAATGCCATGCCCCCGCCGCCCGTCGAGAGCAACCGGACCCACTCGGACGAGAAAGTCGTCATAAACGTCAGCGGCTGCAAGTTCGAGACATGGCGGAATACGTTGGACAAGTACCCTGATACCCTGCTGGGCTCCAACGAAAAGGATTTCTTCTACGATGAGGAGGGAAAGGAATTCTTTTTTGACAGAGATCCGGACATGTTTCGGCACATTTTAAATTACTACCGCACAGGCAAGTTGCATTACCCGAAACATGAGTGCATTACCGCCTACGACGAAGAACTGGCGTTTTTCGGCATCATGCCAGATATCATTGGTGATTGTTGCTACGAAGATTATAGAGACCGAAAACGGGAAAATTCCGAAAGACTCATGGACGATCGTGCGTCGGAGGACGGCGACAACCACCCACAGTTTACCATCCGACAGAAAATGTGGCGTGCATTCGAGAACCCACAGACCTCCACCTCAGCTCTAGTATTCTATTATGTCACAGGATTCTTTATTGCAATTTCAGTGTTAGCAAATGTAGTGGAAACGATTCCGTGCGGGACCATTCCCGGAACGAACCTGGACCCGCCGTGCGGGGAACGCTACGAGGTGGTGTTCTTCTGCATGGACACGGCTTGCGTCATGATATTCACCGCGGAGTATTTGCTCAGATTATTCGCCGCTCCTGAACGTTGTAAATTCATGCGCTCAGTCATGAGCGTCATAGATGTTGTTGCTATTCTTCCTTACTACATAGGACTTGGCCTCCCTGAGAACAAGGATGTCAGTGGAGCCTTTGTTACCCTGCGAGTTTTCCGTGTGTTTAGGATCTTCAAGTTCTCGCGACATTCGCAAGGTTTGCGAATTCTCGGATATACTCTCAAGTCCTGCGCCAGTGAATTAGGCTTCCTGCTCTTTTCCCTTACCATGGCCATCATTATCTTCGCCACAGTCATGTTTTATGCAGAAAAGAATGTTCCGAACACAAACTTCACAAGTATTCCTGAGGCTTTCTGGTACACCATCGTCACCATGACAACATTAGGGTAAGTACCACAACTTTCGACTACATTTCACTTTAATCTTCCAATTGAAAAATTCAATGAAGTTGACAGACGTCTCTAAGACTAGTTTATACACCTGTTTTCATGCAATTCATACAATTTAGAAAAACATCCTGGATTGGACAAAAAGTTTTCTACCAGGAATAGTTTAAAATCATTGGAATCAAAACACCTGTTTTACCGCATTCTTTTCATCTAACCATTGACTATGTGAGATGTTAAGTGTAACGAATTATTATAAAGATTGAATTAACACTTGGAAGAATCTAGATAAGTATTGTGTACTATGGATTCAAATACAGTATTTTACAAAGGTACTTTGCAATGACATAGAACACTGAAGTCCTTGGCCAAAGAACAACACGAAATCAACCAAATACACGAAGGCACAGGACTTGATATCCTTTGTGTTGTGCTGAGTACCAATTTTATGGCACGTTTCCAATTGTGGGACAATGTTATATTTATTAATAGTTGCGAGGAAAAGAAGATACATTCAATTATGAAAGCAAGACAAAAATAAAACAATCAATGAAACGTTCTCTAATGTGAACTATCTACCTGGTGTACCCTGATTGGAGGGTATAAATAATCAAAGTTTCACACAGTGCCTCTGATGTATTATTGAACAGTACATACGTACTGTGGTAGATGTGAAAACGTATACCGCTTATCTTATTGATTCCCATAGTTTTTTTTTATCTGTTAACATACTTTTAATATCAAGGAAGCATAATGAATCTCATGTTCTGCTATTTGCAGGATGTTATGAATAAAATATACTCAAATAGCCAGACCATAATTCGTGTCGTATCACGTAATTTACCAAACACACTTAAAAGAGTACAGAACATCTACTTTTTCCACACCAATATCTTATCTTTGCTTCTGAATTTTGGAAATATAAGGTAATGCCATTCTCATTTTAAAGTAAACGTGAACATTTTTGGCATTAGAATACCATTGTTTGTCAAACCATTGAAGAAAGCTGTATGGAGTTCCTCACGGAATCGAGTAACGTTGCTGACACTTTGTGTCTAAGATATTAACGCTAAGACCTGAAAGATCTTAGAACACTGGGTACATCGTTCATATCTCCTCGCAAAATAGTTCACATTTAAAGGCGACAGACAATAAAATCGGCAAATCATATAAAATCCTCATCATCGGTGCTGCTTTGTGTGTAATGTGTGTTCAATTACATTGTAATGGATTTTGCCTGAGTAGATATAGAAGTCGCATCCATCTTTCATTTCTTTCATTGAGAAGGCCGACACAAGAATCTACATAAACCTTGGCAGAGAAGGAAACCTCCTTCATGTCCATAAGTCAAGCTGTATTTCCATTGATAGGCTCACATTCGTTAATATCTGGATGATTGAGTGTGAAAACGTTCGTCTGAAAAGTCGGAATGGAGAGCAAAAAACATTACTGTTGTGACAATTGGACAATTTCATCACAATCATGGAATAAGCCTATTTGGTTCAAAACCACAGATAGTTCGAGTTAAGTTGGTATGAAGACAAATGGAAATGTCCCGACTGCTCTGTCTTTGCTCATTATAGTTTAATTACACAATTTACCAGTACAGCGGTCTCATGAACACATGATGCATAACTCATTCCAGTGTTGCTTGGTTGCGCTTTCTGTGTATCATTCTTTTCTACGTTATGATAATCATTGTGAGAGGGACAGTTTTAGTTTTCCAGGTTATCTAGTTTCATAGCAAAAATGAGACTCCAAGCAATAATTTCACTAAAGAGGTAACTTATACCAATTAGAATGCAGTGTGTAGTCTTTAATGGATATAAAGCTATTTTAAGACTGCTTAAATCTTAATCAGATTATGTATGTGCTGGTACAGCTTATGGGCCCATTAAAACCTAATTTGAAAGCGTTCTGGGAGACTTGGGGCATATGTTCCCTTGTATGGAGATTTACTAATTGTCCTGTTGAGAACAACATCATACAGCAACACGTTTCAAGGAAGGACGGTAGAATACAACTAGAATAGTGGCAGTCTCCTTGCCGCGAGAGACATGAATTCACACATAGCAATCGGGAGTTATTCCCTTTCTAATACAATATCAGGTTACTGAATTGAAAATCAGTTTATTAACAGTTGGTACCAGAAGTAAAAGTTGGCCATGAACTATTGAAATAAATCACCAATACAGTACTGAAAATTGCTACCAATTGTATTAAAATTAAACAAAATAATAAATGTAAGGAAAGTCAAGCACAGTAACTCACAATATAAAAGTAGAATGGCATTACAAGCGATGTTTTCGTCCCAGATGCGCACACAATCCTTTTCATTGTATAAAATGAGTTTTTCACGCATATTGATTCATATGAAATATGTTTCTGCCTTTTAGAAGCTGTTTCTCGCTTTTTATATATCTATCACCTACGGCGTTACTAATGCAAGCGTAATTAATCATTAGAGGGGAAATCTTTGATGGTCTGTCCCAGGGTTCCTCATCAGCTGGTGTACACCTCGGCCAGTTGCATGGGATATTCAATTCCATATGAATTTACGCATATCCTTTGGGATATGAAGAATACCATGCTCAGATTGCAAATTTGCGGCTTTGAATGACAAATGAACCCATTGGAGTCATACTCACTCCTCTGTTGTGTTGTAAAAGACCCGACTGATAGTGTAAAGTAGTCTAATTATTTCTATAAATAGTAGCTTCTTTACAAAGTACCAACATGGAACTGTTCTCAGTTTGGAAATCTACCTTTCCAGGCAGCTTCATCAGTTACGAAAGGTCCATATATTGTGCAGCTGTCTACGATAAGCTGCCATGATTTACAAAAAGGACAGAAACGTGTCTATATTACCCCTTTTTATCTGCAATAGACTTGTGACGTGACTGTTTGAAAAATACACAGGCATTTCCCTCAAGCAGTCGACAAAATTCCTGATCGCATTGTTTACGTTTGAGATGGCTCATTATGTGTTCTTGCTTTGGACAGAGGCCTATTACTTACGTCATGGAATCTTTCGCGGACAATCCCTTGTAGGTTATGTATTTGTGCAGACAAATTAAGCATTAGAATAAGAATGTCTGGTAATACCCTTTTAAAAAAGAGATATGTTACTCACAAGTAATCGCTTTCCTCAGCGTGTGTATCGACATACTAGACCACATTAATCTAATTTTTCATGTTGTGCGTAATTAAAGAATTATTTTAGAGGAAGTAATTACGTGCGAACTTATTTCAATTAATTTAAGCTACTTTGTAAATTTAGCTGGTGAAGCTGCTTTTCGTAAGATGGATTTGAATTCACCATCAGCTTTGCATTCTATTATGCACGGCAGACTGCTATTTATAGTCATAATCAGATTCGCTTTCTGTCGTCACGAGTATCATCCCTTCCAACCGAACCAGATAAATCTGTTACTTTTGCGCGGGTCAGAATATTATCTCATAGCAACGATTAGTGAGCACATGAACACGTAATGGTGTGCAACTGGTCTGGTTAATACAGTGATTTTCGAAGAATCGAAATTGATTCGACACTTTCATAATTTGCTGGAGGGATTCCAAAGGACACCAGTCATAATTGATTAGATATAAATTAGTGAAGGTCATCTAGCAGTATTCTATTCCGTATGGTAATATGAAACCAACCATAAGAGGAATGAATACATGCGGAAGCATAAATTAATGCATCCTTGTGTCTTTGTTTCTTGAACCTAAGCTTATGAATTCGTGCCGAATAACTGGTTGAAATACAATTCTTCGTGAGTTCATAAACATTTCGTAGTTGATGAGGAAGGTTGCTGTCTGGAGCAGTTGCATTGTACATAACTCCAGTTCCAGATATATCTGAAAAGCCAGGCTAAGTTCTACGTCACAGAATAAAGTTTCTATTTTCGATCTAAACCAAACACATTCCTTTTTTCTGAAGAAAAACAACAGCTGCCTTTTTACTCCTCGGTCTGTCGTGGACAAAATAACTGTCAAGTTTCTGGGTACTAGCTACAGCAACCTTGTAAAGGTAACAACAAATAAACAGATGTATTTGTAATTTTTTTTTTAAAACATGTCGCTAAATATAGCTCATAATGGGTTTTGCCACCTGTTTTATTACTTGCAGATGCAAATCATTAGTTGATAATTTCTTTATGTTTCATGCGTGGGAAAATAAATTGACTGGCTGTACAGAATCTGCATTTTTGCTGCCTTCCCACTCGAAACGGCTAAATTATCGTCTTGATGTTTTTGATGTGTGGCCCTTCAGAGCGGAGGAGACTTTTCATTACCTATGTGGTCTTTTTCATTGAAGAAAGAACCATTAGTGTTTTGGGTTGTTTTTCGCAGATGCAACAAGTCAATATCAATTTTGTTTATATAATTAGGACAAAACCTCTTTGGTACATTTGAATGTTTCGAAGTCTCTGATATTGGCCACCTCGTCTTTTAAACTTATTCATTACCTTTCACATAAATCAATTCTTTGTGTGACATATTTTACGTCAGTACACCCACACGTGATTGTGTTGTTACAGCAGTCAATTCCTCTCGAGTAGTCCACTCAGCTTTAATGAATACACGCACATAGATGTTTGAAGTTGAATTGTCAACAACACATAAGCACTTTCAAAGCAGTATTTCTGCGCATTGGATTCGTCAGTAATTAATAATTGAATTCTTGGATTAAATATTTCCACTAGCTTTTCCAACTTTTATTGATCCAGTTAAAATTTCTGTACATATTTGTCACGCATATGGCCTGGTATTTCAGTAATCCACATACATGCTACAATACTTAAGAAAATATAACACAGATTCCTTTTCGAAGTGATTGTCAACTTCTTTATTTCAAAATCAGTATTGAAAGCCACACCTCACTTATTACAGAATCAACTTGGTAACATTTAATTAACAGATCTGCTAGATTACAATATAAATTACTTGGTATTACGCATGTATTTCTTCATAAGAAAAAGCCTAACACGAGTTGTTTTACACATTTCAATAAAATTCTTTTTAAACTGTCGGAAGATAAACTTAGACATTAACATGACCTTAATTTTTCCACATATGGAACAGAAAGGAAAGTTATATGGTCAGCTAGAACTTAAACGTTTCCTCGAATACTGGACACACTTAGCACGGCGGCTTATTATAGATAGCTGTGCGAAATATATGGACCTAGTGTCACTGAAGAAGCTGCCTGGAAAGATGGATTTCCATGCTAACACAGCTTTGTATTCTACTTTGTACAGAAACGACTATTTTTAGACATAACAAAGTATCACCAGGGACTATTGGAGCATAAAAATGCTGCCAACTAATTAATGTCCTGAGTTGAGTTTCTCAGGAAAATGTCCACATTTGTAATCAGTGCTTGGTTGAAGGAGTGACCAAGCAAAAGTGAAAACCTGGAGTAAATATCCGATTTTACTCTGCTACGGTAGGTTGAAATTATAAATTAACAAGAAAGTCCTCCTACGTGAACGCAAGAGGCATACCGACCCCAGCAGGGGAGGGGGGGTACCCGAGCCGGGGGGGGTACCTGAGCTGGGGTAGGGGGAGTTACCTGAGCCGGGGAGTACCCAAGCTGGGGGGGGGGAAGTATAAAACACCTGTGAAACTATTACCTCCCCTCATACTACGTACGCGGTCTGTAATTAATTGCTATTTTCTTCATTGGTTCAGTATACATTTAGAAAATATAAATGTGTTTAAATCAAGTATATAAAGAAATTATTTGATTGGAAGTGAGACATAAATCAGAAGAAATTGGTGTTATCAACCGGTCAGAAACAATATGCAGCGTGCTCTCATTTCTATTTCAATTTTCTTGCAAGGCCACAAGTAGTGCAAAATCTATTCTAAAAGTGCATGACCATTTGCGACTGATTGCCTTTGCTAATAATTTCCTCTGTGTCTCCTGCTAATTACTAATGAAATATCTGTTACGTAAGCTTCTGGAGTACCCTTGGGCAAACTAAGTATCATCAGATAGAAAAGGAAAACACACTTCACCTACATCCGAAAAGGGTCAAATGGTGTTGAATAAAGTAATTAACTAAGTAAATTATACATGAGTAATCTGAGTGATTTTACTGGCGTCATTTTCCTCATAAAGAAAGAGGAGCCAGTTTTTAGTGGCTATATTTGGTTACTTTAATTGGTTATTCAAGGTATGTTTTATGTGCCTTGTTTTGCATAGATTGTTGCATGTCGAGCTGTAGAAGAGGTTGGACCAATGCTGCCTACTTGTAGTATATGAGGATTGTAATATAGACGTGTTTTTCTACCATTTTCTAAATCATGGCAGCTTATCTAAGAAAGGTACCAAATGTATAGTGACTGATAGAACGGTCTGACAAGGTGGATTTATATGAAAGAAGTGCTTTATCGCTGGGGAAACCGAACAAGGTATTACACAATGATCAATTAATAGGTAACTTGTGTACTATTTAACACTGTAATCTATCTTCGCAGGTATTAAAAATCAGGAATGCCGGCACCTCTGGCTCTTAAGTCTTTCATCCTTTTCGACGGAGTGGAAGGAACATTGCAGAATTGCAGTTTGTGAACTTGTATTACATTTATTTTGTGAAATGCACCCATTCAATTGCCCTGTGCAGCAAGAGACAAGTGATGTAATATCTAAATGTGTTAATAACTCGGTTTTATATCTGTGAGCACTGGGTAATTTTCTGCTGTAAATTTGTCGCCTGTTTTGAGCGAAGCCTGAAACAAAAGAGCCAGGATGGTCAGACTCATTGATCACTTACGCGAGCTTCGTACCAAATTACATTGTCGACAAACATGTATCCTTGCAACCACTCTTACCATTTACTGAATTGAATAGCCCCCTAATTTGTTTAGTGACTTTACTTTAGGGATTTAGAAATGAGAATATATGCTGACTTTCTTTATAAAAACAGGACCAAGTTACCATTTGGGTGCCATATCTATCTAATATCACTTTTGGCTAATTTAGTTTTCAAAAGTGTTTTGTAGCTATTACGTTCCTCTTTTTGACACAGAAATATAACATGGTCACTTTTACATACGTATTGGTTTATGTTTACATACATATTTTATAATACTTCTAAATTTAGAGCAACGGAAAACATTAGGGCCTTTTTCAAAAGAAAGACTTTCGTAAATGACTTTAGGAAGTCAAGAGACTGCACTCAAAAAGGAGACAGCATGTGCCGATTTCCTGCACACAGCATTTTAGAAGATTGCCGCATGAATTAGAATCGATTCCTTTTATTAAAGTTGTACTAATTGCAGTATTTATCCACGCATAAGATATGAATTATGCAGAGGTGCTTGCTGGATCTAGGTCTGCATGCTGCATTGATTGAGGAAAATGCATCAATGCTGAATACCTGCAACATTTATGATTTCATCAGCCGGCGTTTACTACTATTGTACTGGCAACTATTATAGCGGAAAAATTAGATGAATTTGAATTGGACAGCATGATACTTATTGTATTGAATGTTGTCTTGGTCCATAACAGAATTGAATTTCTTAAATCAGTAGAATGAAAGCTGACAATACAATGTAAATTCTGGAATATGTACAAATTGCTTTTTCACAGCTGTGCTTTACTGCTTTCAATGCATCAATTTTAAAACATTAGGAAAGTTGATAAATATGTAATGCTTTGTATTTATGAACTGTAAAAACACAGGTTTGTTTGCAAAGTGTAATGTTAGCAATATTTACACACAAGTCGTGCTTCCACGTTTATTCTTGACGAAACATCCGACTTTTATGCAAACATTTTATTTAATATTAGTAACGATCCATCAACAATGAATAATTCCACTTCAGGGAGTTTCATCATATGATAGCACAGTACTGTTACGTAAGGTATGTGTTACATAGACATTCTGGAATAATCATTCATCTATGTGCAGGGAAACTACGACAAAACAATGGTGCAAGTATTGCGGTCATGTATAGCTTTCCTGCAGTAATCTATTATCATTAACCAAATTCACATGAAATATTCATTTCTTGATTCACTTATGTCAGATGCGTTTACTGTAACTTCTTCTGAAATACGAAGCCACAAGAAGGAAAATAAAACTTAGGTTAATAGATGGCTAAATTTAAACAGTGTTTTATCTTTTGCACTTTATGGTGGAAGGAAGTAAGAACACTGAACTGTGGACTTCTTCTGGAACATGCGCTTGCAAAATGCAGCATCGTCCACAATATCATGAAGGGTATTGAACTAATGTGTGGTGAAGGCTTTGACGTAGAAGGTATTACAATATAATTTTGGATACAGGCAGGATTGGCAATCTTTTTTGTAAGATCATGGGATTACAACTAACTGCTCTCACAACAGCTTTAAGAATATATTAAATTTGAGCGGAACTGAGGGATTGGAGGCCAACAATTGTCTGTGCCTCATTTTGCTGCAATATAACCTTGAAGAATACTCTTCGTACTCGATACTGAATGTTTAGCAGCTTCTATATTCGTACTGTCTTCTCACAAGTAACCGTGCAGACTTACAACTTGTGAATGGTTGACGTTACCTGGGAAATTTGATCTTAACACTGATCTCTAAAAGATGCATTGTGCAAACGTGCAATGAAGACGTCGTCCAATGTTAGAAAATTTTTGTACAATACAGCTTCCCTTTAACATTACCAGGTAATACCGACTATGGCTCCCCCTATCCTCTCCAGACCTAGTTTACCTAGTAAACCAGACCTAACTGGGGGGAGAGGGGAGGGGGAAAGGAGGGGGTACCCTGACCAGGTAACCCCTGTCATCCCAGCTAGATCTGGTCTGATCAAGGGGGTGGGGGTGGTGGGGTGGGCCCCCGAGCAGGTAACCCACCCCCAGTCCCCTCAGACAGGACCTGGACAGGACCTGCCAAGACAGGATGTGCCTCCTCCCCCACCTAAACAGGACCACCTGGAGAGGATGTACCCATTCCCCTGTGAACAGAAGGACTGACACGTCTAAAGCATTACCTGCCCTCGTACCTACGTACGTCGTCGGTAAAATCAGATGATGCAATCCTTGGGGAAAATAAACCATTGCCTCATCTTTTACTATTGGACTCTTATTTTCTTGAAATGGGTTGGCTTAAACCCTTTGTACTCAAGAGGCAATCTTGCGATCCATACTTGCATGTTTTTATTTACCATATATCTTGAAATATGCACTCATGTCGGAAGAGCATTTGTTTACGGCAATGTTATTACAAGCTTAAATTTTGTTACTACGGCAGATGAAACGTGGATCTTCTGTGAGGTGTGAAATATGATTTATGGATTTAAAGTGGGTTGAGAATAACCTTTGTGCATTTAGGTTCCAGGTTCCCAAGTGCAAAGTTGATTGATAAACACAAAAGACAGTAAATTTTTGTTTCAGTTGAAAATATTAGTGCAAGGCATAAATCTAAATCAAATCCTACAGAAGAAACTGAGGACTTGATTATAAATTTCAGCATGATTTAACATTGTCTACACAAGTCAAGGACACTGAAATTTACAGAATTTTGCGAACGTAAAGACATTCTATGGTTACTAAATCGAAATGAATATCGTACGACACTTTGTGGTATCTTTTGCACCACCACTTTTGTATAATTTGCACCACGGATATTTGCAGTGTCGAAGCTCACGTCATTTCTTACATAAATTAAAAATAAATGAACTCCGAATAACAACTGATGTCTTTGGTCGCCAGCAGTAAGGTAATCCTTCCCCCATCCAACCTCGGTGTTTACCAAATCAGAGTACTGGTTTACAATTCTACACGACAGTTGTAGGTCTTATCTTTACCGAACAGAAACATGGTCACATTGAATATTGAATGGAGAAGCATTAGTGGGAGGCAGACAGAGGCCATGGTGATTAAATTGTCAGCTACGCAGTCATGTGCAAAACACATAACATTAGATGGTAATGCAACAGCTCTGGTGAGATCAATCATAGAAAGCAAACACAAGACCCAAATGTGGACTGTCATGGAAATGATAATTTGTAATTTTCAACAAACTTGATTTGGTTACATATTATTACCGCCTGCACACGAAGTACGAGGGACGGTAATGTTTTCACAGGTGTCTGTCCGTCCACAGAGGAGGAGGGTACCCTACTCACTGTTCCCTGGTCTTTGGTCCCAAGTCCTTTCCCAGGGGGGAGGGGTACACCATGACATGGGTGCACCCTCCCCTACCACCCCTACCCCCTCCTCTCCCATCCCTAACCCTCACCATCTCCTCCCCTCCCTACCCCTCCCCCCAGATAGGACACATCATGGACCACCTCCTCCCCTGGGAGAACCAGGACAGGGGTACCCCCTCCCCTCCCACCCCACTCCCCGCGGACAGGACATCACGTGGGCAGGATGCGGCGTGGTCAGTACGTCTCTTGCAATCACACAAGAGGACTTTCTTGTTCAGGTTTATGAACATTTTGCAAACGCTGGACTTTTGTGAACGACAAATGAAGCGATGAAATTTGTGGAGGTGATGTTGAACAGCACATACCTGTCAATAAATAAGCAAAACAAACGATTGATACCTCCTCTTTACTCTGTCTCTTATGCCGTCGTTTTTATTATGTTTATGAAAACTAGATGTGATTCGTACTATGTTTAGGTGTGCTGTCCAAGGCACATTCAGTACACCTACCTGATATCTAATTTCGATGTGCATTGAAAATGCTAACATCTTTGAACTGAAATATTCAAAGAAACAGGGCACACATGTTGAATGGACTCTTGTTGAAATAGACGAAGTCATTTGGTGGAATGGTGATATTACAACAATTAAACAGTAAATTCAAACCACATAGTAATTTGTTAAATGGAAATACCGTGCATTCACCCAACTGATGGCAGCTATCGAAACACTTCTGGGGATTTCAGCTATCGTCAACTTGCCAAATTGATCTGTAAAAAAGAAGTGATGTAACAGAATTCATTACTCAGTGCGCAGAGGTGCGCCAATCGATCAACTGATTCCCAGTATCAATATGCTCGGGTTAATATTTCCTGGGAGACTTATTGACAGTAATAACATTTTAATTCCCAGTATAACTCTAATTGCCTGTCAATTAACAAAACTATGTTGGGAATAACACATTTGTTCCTAATTTGGAAGAAGTAATTAATTCGCTGCCTGGTGGTGGGATGAGCTGAGCTGAGCTATTGTTAAAAACGATTACCCATCAATTAATACCAACTTTCAGACTGGTTTTAATAGGACTAATAACCACATGCACAGATATATCAAGATTATTAATTGATGAGTGAGAAAGAAGTATCATATTTTTCAAAGATATAGATCTATTATGATTATGTCTGTAGCATTCTGGAAATATGTAGGCAAGTCTTTTGATCATCATTCATTCAAAATGACCCACTTTACCTAACATACAATCTTGAAAGTCAAAGAGCCCACGCCAGTATTCATATTCAACTTTTTATTTGTTGTGTAATCTTTTATAGTGTTTGTGAACGAGTTCAATGAAAAGGTTCAAGGTTCCACTGATTCTGGAAAACCTAGTGAAGTGACAGAATTTTTAGTTCTGAAAATCGTACAATATTGTTGGTTCAGAAAAGAAGGAAACATAAAGATTAAATATTTGAATATTGGGCCTCAAAGTATCAAAATATAAACAAAATTTCCTGTTCACAGGAATCAAAAATTTCTTGCAACATACTTTTAGTGAATGGGTAATTATCAAATGCAAAAAACAACTGTCTCTGTGAGACATGACTTATTTATCAATTGACATATTTAGCCAGGGGAGTTACAACTTCCAGACAAACGACTGCGACTGCGAAGAATGTCAACCTCGTCGTAAATCCACCAAAGAGTGTGAGAGCATTAACAGTCGAAATGTCTCAACGCCAAATGTAGCTCTTAACGTGGGTGGCTCGTGTAAGGTATATAAATAGAGCAAAAAGTCTGCTATGGCAAATTATAGGCACTAAAAGCTTTCAGTCTCCGTATCCCGAATTGTCTTCATGCAATATACATCTCGAAGTGGGCGTAGACAGATGCCGATGTACACCCAGTAGTGATATGAGAACCGGTTACTGTAGCTTGCAGCACGATTCTGACATTATGGTTGTAACCCAATTATCTGGATCTTAAGGTGCTTGTCTCTGAACGAGGAAATGATATAGAACTGGGTAAATTATTGCAGAGACAATTCCATATCTGGTGTCGAGCGTTTTGAGATCATTGTTGCTTTGGAGACATTTTTAAAACTCAATAAACTTCTGTAAAATAAAGGAACTTAGCGAATTTCGATCATGTTACTTTCAGTTTCTGAAATTACAGGAATGTATTGAAACTTAAATTAATGGAATGAAAACGTGGTACTATTCTTTTATTAAGATTTCAAAATGCGGCTAACTGCTTTTGATGACCGAAACTTGGGCACTGTTTTGGATCACTTTGAGAAACAGCTGCATGAAAGGCGACCAATTTATGTCAAAGGAGGACATTTTTATGATGATGTTATTTCTAGGGCTATAAAATCTACAAAATTGCATGTGAAGGAAAGCTGGGCTTTGGGTGGCCAATTTATTATTTCTGAGAGTAACCAGGAGGTTAAAGTCTCCCAACGGGAACCTGGTAATAAATACAATATGACGCCTAGTTCAATAGCCAACGATCGTTCAAAAAAGAAGGTAATGGGTAAACATTTTTATGTGAGGCGATTTATCACCAGGAAAAAAAGTTGTTTTCAATACAAACTTGATAAGTCCGGTTGACAGAACGACACAATAATAGTCTTATTTTTATTACTAGTTTGACGGAAAGGGTAATACAAACAGTGTAGTTATGCTTTCCAAGGTAAGCTTTAATTCGAAGTGTTCTTGTATGAGAAATCGATATGGTTATTTCCTTGGGTTTAATAATTAAAGGAATAAATGTTACACCACAGTCTCTGATCACGAAATACTCTGCATTGGGTTTAAGTTTTAATTAGTTTCACCGTTGCTCAATTCAATTCATTCTGTAGACGGTCTTGAACCCAAACCAAAACGAAAACTAATTTCGAATTTACCTGTGGCGCCAATTGGAAGAGCAACAATATATGAGCTATTCCAAAATAGGTTCACACTATGAACTCAAGTTGCTGTGTCATAGTGAATTCCTGTAAGTAAGATGGTATATCTCGGGGCAATATGAGAAGGTAAATGGAAATTGCCGACTGATGACCAGGATTCGGCTGTCCACCGTTTACTGCCCATTCTTTTGATCAATATTTGGCCAGTATCCTCGGGCAAAGAAACCCAAGTAACACTGATGCTCAAGATGCCGTTCACCCACATCAAATATTAAAATACGCAATGAGCAAACGGTCATCATCATTGCGACCCCGAGTTGAAACGAGGTTACACTTGGAGTATCTACTCGTACAGCGGTTAATGGTATTTTCCGCCAGAGACATATGTAACTCCTCAGCATTAGTCAGCTGTTTACAGTACGTCCATATCAATTTATATCAAAATGAAACTGTATTCTCCGCGGTGTTGAGTTTATTCTCGTAAATTATTTGCCATTATCAATAAGTACGAAATGAAATTCATGCCTTCTTTGGAAATTGACATTCAGTAGTGGAAATCCTGAAAATCTGAAATAGTGTTGTAACGGTCCAACGGAAATTTAGGAGGGAAAGAATGTTACAAATCCTGACCAGTAGAGAAATCTTCCGAAGGAGAAAGATGATGATAAAGTACCAAAGTAAATTTAGTGAAGTGTCCAATTAGGGTGTCAATGGCCGCACAGTTAGTGACAAGTTTAATTGGGTTCCATTCTTATTCCAGTACGGTTTGATCTCGAGTGATAACTCCTTGTATGGGTCAACCAGCGGTACTCTGTAGATTGAATACTTAATAAAGTAGTATCAATGGGAGAGAGATGAAGGACCCTAGCTATTAGATTGTCAGTTATGCAGTCATGTGTAAATCACATAGTATTAGGAGTTCGCATTACAGCTCTAATATTGCTTTGAATCAAACTGCCATACATTGGTATCAATGAGCCATTCTTTGTATGTGTGGCAATTGCGTTTAATGATCCGTGTGTGTCACGATACAAAAAGCTGCCTTGATATGAAATGGAGAAAGGATGGCGGCAACAAAAACAGTTTACTTCACTGGCAACTTGATTATAGACTCATGTGACTTTCATGTGTCTTCTGGGATTTAATTACACGATAAACACAACGTTGGAATTTCCCATATTGACGGAAAATTTCTTGGCTCTAAAGTGAACACAACCCATTTCAAACACTGGTCACTTTCATCAGAAAAGATTATCCAAATGGTTGGTTCCAAATAGCTCTTTCTTAAGACTAGTCTAAAATCTATTGAAAGAGTATGGCAGGTCTGTTAAACTACCAGGTTCTAATATGATAATGGTGGTGGGTGTGGAGCAGCAGTTTTAAGGTTACTTAGATAATAGAAGAAGTTTTCTGTTTCTATCTGGCTGTGCCAAATTGCGTGAGACAGATTTGAAGCGTTCATTGGTTTGTGTTTCTTGTACATCGACTGAGAAATTGGTCCTACTTACAATTTTGATCAACAGTACTTGCAGACTTTGAAAGCAATAAGAAAATGTCTTATTAACTGTATTTCTTCTGAGCAGCTGCCCGACAAACAGGAAAACTAGCTTGAATGTTTTTAGTGTATGGAAGAGAACATATGGCTTTCAATTCCGACAGGATGCGGAATATATGACTGAGAACAAACCAACTTCTTGACAATGTCCTACCTGTTGTAGGTGTTCCACAAAGTTGAAATATGTGAAATGTATATTACAATACCAGCCGGATGCGAAAACAAAATGATGAAACGAGCTGTTTGTGAAGACACGCAGGATGCTGTGACATCTTGTCACAGTACCAACTGCTTGTTATATTGTCAACTCAGCTAAAATTAGATGAACTTATTGCAGTTGAGGCCCTTGCACTTTTATTTGCGCAGTGTTGGGCAACATATTTCTAATTCCTTTCTAATATGTAAGACTGAATTGAATGTTTTTGTGTATAGGAATATATTCTTATTTCAGCATCCGTGGAACATCCCAAAATGACCTACGAAACGACCATCATATAAACTTGTACATAGAATGTAAAATACAAATTTTTATCATTTTTTCTGTGGAAGGAGTGTCTGAACTTCCTTTTTTGTTTGGTTCTTTTAAATGGTCTGTCACAATTAAACTATCGAGCCATTTACGTGAAGCTATTGTTGTCTTATAAGCCGGGTGGCTATAAGGCGCTAATTACTCCCTATCCGTAGTTTAAGCTCGCGTGTATATTGCAAAAGTAAAACTAAAGTCGTATGTGAGTTGCGGCACTCCGGTAGCGGGACTCCTCTACGTGATGGCTAAGTTGAGGTTAGCTGCGTGTCTAAAGGTGGGAACCCCGTAGCGGGGCGCGTGCCTACTTTATATACCCCGGTGAGAAGCCGTATTATTGGTTGTTACGTAATTGGCTGTTTTATAGCTGTCAGCTGTCAGCGGCCAAGGCTTTCGTGAATTAATGGCTTTCTATTAGGGGTGAATGCGGTATTACCCTCGTGGCTATACTTACCGTACTTTAAAGGTAATCGTTTACCGTATTACCTTGCACATTTGTCGTCCAGAACACTGGTACAGATATAACACTCAAGTGCTGATACTCTCCCTAAATGATGAATTAATAAATGATCTTACGGTGCACATGGTAGTAGCATTCATACCGAAGATACTCAAATTGTAGTGAATCAACTAGCCGTTTTAGAGTCGTTGTTTTCTGAAAAATCCTACGACTTGTTTTGCCTGGATTCACAGAGGGCACAGATCATAATGTAGACCAAACAACTCAGGACATCATATCTTATTATATTTGAAACAAGGAAATCCTCCTGCGTGACCGCCAGACGTACCACCAGTTGCCCCCTGACTGAGGTGGGATACCCCCTGGCTGGGACAAGGGTGCTCACACTTCTACCCCCCCCCCCGATGGTGGACAAACCGAAAACATTAAAACATACCTTCCCGTCGTATAATGTACGCGAGCGGTACAACGGGCTACGCGGGCTATTTACAACACTTTGACAAAGTGAGAAATCTGAGTTTGACATCAATTTTAGCATAGAATCTCCAAAAGCAAAAAATCTGAATGGTACACTTAGATGTTCTAATACTCCCTTCTACAAATCACTAAATAGCATTGAGCACTTATGGAGCATATTTATGCGAGCAACATGATCCAAAATTACATCCAGAAGAACATATTTTTATACCTATATTTTGGCTAAAATTCAAATTACAAATACCTAGATCTAAAATTTTCTTAAAATAAATGTAACACCTGAAACCTTACCACGGCAACACAATACGCTCATCACTTATAAATTAAACTGGCTCATGCTATTGCCTGGCTATCCATATTAGGTCCCAAACCAAAATGGGGTTAAAGTCACTCATTCATGGAGAAAATTCCAACCGTTTCAGAGGGTCAAATGTCTCTGAAATCTTCACAAATTGCCACTTTGCAGAATTGACCAAAAGAGGTCATTCTGCCCCTTGTATGAAAAAAAACAAGAAGAAACAAGATTCCATTGACTTAGATTAAAGTACAGGGTTCTATTCCCACCGAATTTATTGTGCTGAATTTATTTGCACTGTCCCGTGTGAACCTTTGTTGGCAACGTTGTCAACTTTGAATCATTTAGCGAAACCTCGATTAAATATCGCCTGCTGTGATACAAAATCTAATTTAACGAAATCTTATAATGTACCCGAATTTCGTGCTGCTCTTACAGCAACGAACAATTAAAGATTGAAGTAAGCTATTGTGACGATCGAGTTTTCCCACAATACACAAAGTTGGCATCGTTGGCATTATTGTGAAGGAATTTTTCTGAGGACCTGAATTCATATGAATTAGATTTCAAAATTAAATGACAGAATAAGAATATAACTAAATGCGACCTAATGTGAAGAAAAAAAAAATAAATTAAAATAAAGGCAACTGTTTTAAATTAGGATGACAAATAAATGTGCAAATATTCAACAAATTCCAATGAATTAGAGAAATTGATTTAAATTCAGACAAATTGCTTCAAAATAGGAGGCTACGTGAATTGAAATAAATGTAGCAAATGGAAAGGAATTGAGACAAAATTATTCTATTTAGAATGCCACATGAATTTAAATAAATTGAGCAAATGGAAAGGAATTGAGACAAAATTCTTCAAGTTAGGATGCTACATGAATTGAAATAAATTTAACAAATCGAAAGGAATTTAAACAAAAGTCTTCAAATTAGGACACTACATAAATTTAAATAAATCTAGCAAATGGAAAGGAATTAAAGGATGAATTAATTGACATTGACATAAATTACTGTCAACTACCAGCAAAAATGAATTTCAATAAATCAAGGATATGGCCATCAATCCGACTATGTATTGATTTAAATTTATTTCATAATGTTCATCGCACATTTCCAGTTTTGAAGATTATCTATGGTGACGGATTTAATAAAAACGTCAAAGCAATTTGGTGAAAACTGCAAACGCATTTAATAATTACCAGACAATTCTCTATTCACCAATCAGTATTTCATACTAAAATAAAATAAATTTCTTTAAATTGACAATCTTTATTTCTCACCATTTTTTTCACAAAGAAGATAACATTACAAATCAGTGTACACTAAACTTTCCTGCGTACTGGATGATTCAGTTAACTGTGCCCAAGCAGCACTGAAGCTACAGTCAAAAAGACTCAGCTGATCATTGTAACTATTTCCCGAATAATTATCAGTACTTGAAACTAATTCATTTCTACTTTCTTGAGAGCCCACAAAACCTTCATCACCGTTGAAGACGTCTCTTCATTACTGTCTCCGGAATTAAGTGTGGGACTTAGAGATATTTCAAAACTGTCAGCAGAAATGTTTACCGGTGGAATTTCAGGTACGTTCTCATCATTCAAAATCGAGGAACTATTAGAAATTGGCTGAGGAACCTTTAATTCTCTGTGACCTTCGCAATCTGAAAATATATGTTGGCAAACTATGTTTGTAATCTAAAATGTTTTCGAACCTTTGGAGATTAGATTACATTTGCTTCATATTAAATTTCTTTATTCCAAACAACAAATACACAAAAGCCAAGAAATCTATCCTGAATTATTATTTACCCATACTTACGGACAGGAACATTTCTCTTTTGAACTTCACCAGACTGTTCGCATTTCTTCATTTTCACTTTGTTCTTGCTTCCTTTTGGTCTCCCTCTGCCACGTCGAATTACTGATAAAAGAATAATTCAAAGTTGTCTGGCATACATAAATGACACCAAGCAAAGTTTACATAATAAAATGATCATATACCTTGTTTAGCATCATGTGGTATTCCTTCTTGAATTTTCCTTTTCTTCAGTGGTAGTGGCTGTTGGAACTTTCCTACAATAACTAAAATGTTTTAGGGCCCATTGACAATTCATGGCAACTACAGTTTAAATGTAATACTTGTTGTGACTTTTCAATACAGGCTTACATAGAATTAAAAACAAAGCATAAATACCAAATGGCTACTAATTCTTAAATTTACCTTCTTGGTCAAAATCTTTTCTTTTTCCACATTCCTTGTCACCTGCAAAAAGGAATTTTAAAGTCCTTAGAACAAATTGCAGAAAAAGGAACGAAAAATATTGAAATAAATTGCAAGAAATAATTGGCGCCAATGATTTATTGCTTATTTTCTTTCTCTCTTTCTTGTGCATTTCATTTCTGTTCTTCCATGACCTTAGTGACATCTAGTATTTCCTTCTTTAAAACAATAAAAATGAATTTAAATATTATTACCTGTCTGTGTCTTTGTCAATTTCTGCATCTTGTGGACTTGAGGTACTTCAACAGACAGGGAAACGGTCACACTTTGACAGGTTACATCTGATGACTTGGGTCCTTTCTTAGCAGTTATCACTTTCTTCTGGCGAGGTTTATATGGCCCTGTTTTGGAAAAATAATGATAAATAGTATAAAATCATTGACATGTACTTCTTTTTATCCAATACATTTCACCAAATTAATTACAAACTAATCTAACCTCTTTTCCCTCTTCATATCTTAAGTATTCTATCCACAGTCGGAATGAAGGTCTTATCTGTTAAGAAAATAAAACATCCTAACAAATTGGCTCAGCTCATCTCACAATATACCTTTCAATACTAGACATAATGTTAACAAACAATACACAACAATATTAAATCACTTACTCTCCGCTACAGTGTCCTTCATTTTCTTGTATGTTTGATTAAGTGTCATCAACTTCAAGGGTGCCTCATCATAATTCTCATCACCTAAAGCTAACATTTTGGTACCTTCACCGCAATACCCTGTCACCATGCCAGTTCTCTTGAAACCCGCCAAAATTTTGCCATGTCCTGATACTGTCGTGCCGTTAACAGTCTCAATAAATGATAAAGAACCTGTTCTCCCTGCATTTGGACCATTAACAAGAGTTTCTCTCTCTTCTAAATAATGACCAATTTCAATAGTATTACGTACAGTAGTCTTGGTTTTTGATTCAATACGTACATCCAGTCTACGCAATCTTTCCACCTGCACTTACATTATTGCCCACTTATTTATTTATTTTACAGTTTGCCCATGACAGGAGATTTATTGAATATAAATTTTAATGAATGAATTAAAACTTCATTATCTTCATCACATGCTGCAGTAGAATCGTTGTCTTCCATGTCCATTTTCGCACTTAAAATAGTGAAAAGAACTTAATCACGTTACTCAGCCCTTTTATAGTACAGATCTTCTTCACAGATGATTACACTTCCTTAAACTTTAAAATTTCATTGAATTCCTTTAAATTTGAAAGATCATTTAAATTTTTAGAAACCATTTTCATAAGCAACCGTTCTGCAACAAAAAACGAAAACAAATTAAAGATGTTTGCATTTATGTCAACAATCAATATATTTCCCATGTAAAATTTATTTATCTAATGCATTTCAACACAGTAAAACCATTTTTAAAAATCTGATTTAAATACATTAACGAATTAAATTCCTATAAATTTGAAAAAAACCTCCAAAGCTTTTATTCCGAAAAAAAGCCCCCATTTTCTTTTGCATTTATTTCTTGCAGACAGGGGAAATAAATTGATACTTTGTGGGGGAGAAATGATTTTCTACACAAATATTCTTCTGAAAACTAAAGCCCGATGAAAGTGAATTTACGAAAAATGGGAATATTGCTTTCCTGGTCCCCCCCTCATGATGGAATATTAAATCTAATACATTTCAATTAAAATTATTACTTTCAAACAAATACAATTAAAAAGAATATTTCTTAATGTTTACTGATACCAATATTATGGGTGTAAACAGAGAATATGTATATTTCCTTTAAAAACATAAAAAAACAAAAAAAAAATGCCGCGCTACAGAAAATAAATTTTGTTCATATTCCCATCGCATGTGAAGCAAAAGAAATATGGAATTATGAACACACATTTTAGTACGCAAAAAACATCAGCGCTCATTTTTCTCCGATATCCCCTAAGTGTTTTCTCATTCTGTGGCTGGATTCCACCTTTAAATGCTTGAATGATTGCTGAAACTTTAAATTCCTTTAAATTAACTTAAATTCCAAAATATACCTGATGTCTTAATATTATACAAATAAATCTGCATAAACAATAAAAATTATTTCAGATTAATTTAAATGATAGTGGTGTAATAATGCAAATATTTACATATCCATAATAATTTAAATTGCGGAACATTTACTTGTGTCAAAAACAAATTTCGTTCTCTTTGCAGAAACAACCACACAAAATTTCATTCTATTTTTGACCTACAAATTCCACTATAGTAATTCACTTGCCGCCATTTTCATTGCAAGAAAATTTTCTGAGAAACTGTCATCGAAAGGTAAAATAAAGCTAAATATCGTTACATTATTTATCGTTATCTAGTGCCTAACATTTTTCAGTATATGTTCATTCACGAGACTGCTATTTATGGTATTTGACAGTTGCAATTCTGTAGGGAAAGCATTTGAAATTTTTGCATTGGCCTGAACTGACACATGGCGAATTTTATCGACAATGAATTAGCACTTTACTAGATCTAGATGTATTTAAATGCAATGGATTTATTGAAGGTAGTCACTTAATGTTTCATGAAATATGTATGCACGTATGTCTATAAGTGTTAATTTGCTAGGATTGCTATTTTTTAAAAAAGCAAATGTCACTAATTTTTCTACATGCTGACATTTCAAAATTCTAAGAAAATGATCATGTTCAACATGTTAATTTTCATGTCGGTAGTTGCTTATTGAAGCAATGTTACATCTGTGATAAAATTAATGTGGAACTATTTGATGACAAATTTGTCAGATACATGTCAAAAATGGATCATTTCTTGGTAAAAAAAAATTTAAATTATAGGTTCCTGGAGTACACAAATTTGGAAACATGGATCGAAAGAACCTGAATTTGCCCCCACTGCAAAAAGGTGTGTTATCATATACTTGTCTCTCAGGTTATCAATAGTATAGATTAGTTTATCAAATCAACATTTCCTTAAGCTCAGAAATATCAACTAAATGTCAAACTTGATTCAGGTTTTGGTGATGGTACAAAGGGCGATGTGTCAGTCGGTATCGATGCAACTCGTGAAACTCCTCAGCCACACATGAGTGGCCAGGTTCAGCCACTGTCATCTGGCATGTACTCAACTGGAAGTTTGGTGCCTACAGTTTCAGTTGGAGTGGGAAATGTTCAGACTCCATCAGCCGCACCAAATTACCCACTTCCAGGATGTGTTACTGGACAAAATCCAGTACAAATGCAATCATCAAACATTGGGGCTTCAATGTAAATGTACTTTTGTTATCTGGCGAAATGAACGAAGTATTAAGTTGGGTGTTTACTTAGTAATTTATTCGTCAGGAATTATTCTATACTAGAGAGTAAAGAATTACTTTTCTGTACAGGGAAGCTGACGATGACAACAATGTTTCATCATGTGGATTCGAAATATCTGCGCCAAGTTCAAGAGACACCAAACCAGCAGCAGATCAAATTTCTGGTATGTTTGGTCTTTCAGCATCAGAACCAGTTACTGCCCGACGACTTTCTGAACAAGATACAAGGTATGCTATTTTGCTTGTTCTTTTCCTTTCTACAAATTGTCTACTTTGTGCACACTGAAGTGAAATGTGCGTAAAAATGTACACAGGGAAATCTGGTTTCTATTTTGAGCGGAGGAAATATAATTTTAAATTCTATGGATATCATTTGAAGTGGCCTTTCCTTGGCGGCATGTGGAAAATGCAAGAGAAATGATCAGGCAATTTTGTGTTTGTAGGACTGAAACAGTGTGTGTACATCGTATTTCAGAACGTCAAAATTTATGTACAGTATTTGCAAATAGGCTTAGTGACGAGAAAAACCAAAAAATAGAATTGTTCATTGCGATTAACTGTTGCAATGTCTGAAGTAGTACAGTAATTTATTTGAGTGGTCAATTTGAGAATTGTTAAAATTATTGAAATACATGTGCAGTAAAGTCATCACCTCACCGTCCGTATACCACTTTTCGAGCTATAGCAGTGGTATTTGTGGCCTGATGACTTTGTTATTTGCTAGGACAGTGATTTCATTGTTTTTCAAATGTTACACTAGATATTATAACTACTGTTACTAATAACTTATATAGTGTATACCTGAAGCATATAGTATCAATTAGACTTCTATCCACTTTGAACAGCGCACTTTAATTGGCAGAATATTATTATTATTACATGTGCTCAGTAGCTTGCATTTTATGCCACCCACTGCCAGCACCACCCTTAGGTACTACCACTAACAGCTTCTATAACCAAATCCCAAAACATATGTCATAAATTGGAATTATCTTCACATTTTTTAGGCCAATTTAATGGGCACAAAATTACTATTATATGGTTGCATCACATATCTATTTTGTGCCAGGCACTGTCATGACCATTCTAAGGTACTAGCACTAACATTTTCTATAAACAATTGCCCAACCATGTGTCATAAATTGAAGCTATCTCCACCTTGAACACTGGTCTTTAATTGCAAAAACATTTGTGTTATATGTATTAAACACATTAGTATTTGGTCACACCCACTGGCAAGGTAATACTTTTTTGCACCCATTTTTCAGGTTATATTTCTACAGAGCTTTATCTCCTAAGGAAATATGGTTTATTTAATTGCTGATTTACATTTATATATTTCATAACAAATTAATTCTCTGTATGTCATATGTATTTATCTGGACCACTGAAGCCTGGTGCAACCTTACAAGTGACATTACAATTAAAACCAACAGACAATGGAAATACATGAAAAATAATTAGAAACTGAAGTACACCATCAACTTGTGTACCTTGTGGGATCTCTGCAACAAATGCATATTGTAGATTGTGAAGTCCCACAAACAGCACACAAATCCTTTAAATGTGTGGACTTGCCTAAAGTGCCTGTGCAAGGCTCTTTTCAATACATTTACCACCACACACTGGGCCCAACTGTACTTATATGTGACCTTCCCATTATGCCTTTGCACATGAAGGGTTATTGGGAATTCATGGCCCCCCTAACATACAGGTCTTAGGGTCATCCTTATGGCTTCAACTTTCCCTTGGGTTTTTTTTGTTTCTTAAACTCCTCTTGCATCTTTTCATCTGGCTTCATCATGTGTGTGGGTGTGAGGATTGACTGCATATTCCTCAGCAACTGCCAGCTGTGCCATCCCTATGTGGCCAATGACCCTGTGGCAGCATGTCCTGGTCCTTGCCCACAATCATAACATAAACAATGGCAATTCATAAATATAATACCATTTTTTACACTGACAACATTAAAAGACTGTACTGTACTGTTAATTTTTTTGCCCATAAATTATATAAGTATCATTTGGTTTATTGTAGATGTAATAATGCCTAGGGAATGAAACAGTTGAAACCCTGGTGTCATAAATCGCAGTATCTGAATCCTTTTTAAAAATTTTACCTAATGCAAACATACTGAATAAGGCTATTTTCTATTGGGGTCAAAACACCTAATACCTTGGTAAAATAGCTCACTTTGCATACCATGACAACATCCAGGACATTATAGAGACATTGTCATAGTATCAATGTGTTCAATTCAAGAGATAGTAATACATGGGAAATGAAACAGTTTAAAGTCATGTAGAAATACATAGCTAGGTGTAGAATGTTATTGTGTAGGTAAATAATGTTAGATGTAAACATTAATACATAGAGAGTGTTTATGGTATGTATAAAGAGCTAAGTGTACAATGTTATTACATAGGTACATAATATTAAAGATAAACATTAATACCTACACAATGTTTAATTAACAGTACAATACATGCTATTTAAATTTATTGCATGTTTGTCATGAGTGTCAAAAGAAGGTTACAACATATATTTATGGAGGAGTAATGGTTGGATAATTTGTGGTGGATGTGGCTTGGATATAATTTTAATGAACCACAGATGTAATGGCCTTTTTAGGTCATTTAAGTTGACACTTAAAAGACATTATGCAATAACGACTGCCAAGTTTGAATCGGCAATTTGGCACACTTCACATTGGAATTTTTTTGTCAGATTTGGACACAAGACACATTATGACATATCTTAGGACCCTTTTTGGTCCATTTTGGCATGTTTCAATTTGTGGCGACTCCAGGGCCATTGGATTACTTTTGTCCAAATGGGGTCCCTTCACAAAATCAAATTATTCTCGATGAAGGAGTGAAGACTCATAAAATATGCTTGGGGCTTTTAGGTGGCCAGATAAGTAGGCTACATGATGGTACAATATTTTGGGGGGTCAAACATTCTTGGGGAGTGCTGTGGGCCATGTAATAAACATTTTGGATATTTTGGTACATTAGCCACATCTTAAACATACTCAGGATTCAGCAGTTTGATCAAGAATCAGCTGATAGGTGTAGCATAGCGTATTGCAGATAGCTTGGTTTGGATTCTTGAATATGTTAGCGATCAGCCATTTGGTGCATCAATAAGTGCCGATTTTTGAGCATTTTTCAGATGTAAAACAAATTAACAATTTCTTTTGACCCCCCCTACAAATTACAAAATGTGAAGGAATAAATTGGCATAAATTTGTAATAATATGTGAATTTCATCAGGAATTCTTTTGGTTTATTTTTTGGGGTGCGGTTTTGGAGCTATGTCCTTTTGAGTAACTAGCTGTTTTTCTGCCATTAGACAAATAATCCATTTACTGCATGAAGACTCATTAATAGGGGTGCAATGTCAATTGGTAATTTGTAGAGGACCTTCTTACATACCAAAATAGACCTTTAGAGATTTTTTACCATTTACTGTTTTCTTGTAAATAAACAATATATAAATTTTTTTGTGATTGGCCGCTGCACCTCTTGTACATCTCTTGAGAGCCCAAAATGATATTAATGGTAAATGTAGGGATGGGTAAAGGGTATGCAATGTAAAGATTTAGAAAATCATTACCGACGAGGAAACGGGAGACATTGCAAAAATAATTTTTCTGATGGGCTGCTGCACATTTCGTACATGTGTTGGCAGGTAAAAAATGATATAAGTAATCAATGTAATGATCTGGTAAGGGTATATAATGTCCAACAGGGCAAATATAAGGCACATAAATAGGGTCAAATGTGTCAGAAATTTGCCAATTGGAAATTTTCAGACAAATTTTAGCCATTTTTACGTGCCTCATAACCCAGTTATTGGCAATTTTAGCTCAGATTCTTGTAGAAGATGTCCTAAGTTTACATTTGCATGCTCTTAAATCAAAATTTAACAGGTAATAAGGTCAGAAATGAGGAAAATATAAAGCAAACTGCAAATGTTCATATGTCCAAAACTAGACAACATATCAATATTTCAAATACATATTTGGAATAAACAACAAATTCTACATGAGATAGATGTGGTTTTATCATTTTATAAAAAAGTTTGAACACTTGTAAATCATAGATCTAGATGACTCAGCACCTTTCCCAATCATCTATTTACGGCTTGAAGGGTTGATCATACTTGGGCAATGTTAATTGTTGATTTGTAGAGGATCTTTTTAGTTACAAAAAAACACCTTTTGAGAATTTTTCCAATTTATGCCTTGAGATTGAGACATTGTTAATCTTTTCAATGGGCTACTGCACATCTTGTACTTGGGACATTGCAGTGAATAATTGGCAATTATTATAATGTGTGATAGCCTGAGAGCACAGCCAGGCTTACTGGAGATGATAAGAGCTGAATAAATTTAAAAATAATATATTTCAGAGTAATAGTCATCATATATCAAGTAATAAATTAGTGGGTATTTACTAGACCTGTAGGGATATGAATTAAAACTATGACATACAAAATATTAAAGGGAATATTTGTGTAAATTTTGACATTCACTACTTTATAAGTGCCTGAGTGTAGTATAAGGCTAAATTAAAAATAGAAAAATTAAATTGCTATTTGCAAACAGTTTCATAAATTACAAGGACTTACTTTTAGTCCTGATTTGCTTCAATCAGTATGAATGTTTTGCGAATACTTATCTGGCATACATTTTCACATTCTGTCCTTGTGTACATGTTACTTTCTGATGGTCATGGTAATTAGTACTTTCAGGATACAAATTGATGAGTGCTTTGAAATAAGTAAACCATCCGTCTTCATGTGACGATGGAAGGGGATACCCAAGGGTATTTCATTAGTATGGGAAATACTGTCCTCATAGTTGAAAATTAAAAATTGTTATATCAGGACATTTTTGGCTCAAACCCCAAGAAAGAGTAGTTCCTGTGGTAGTGAAATACCAAATGAGTAATATTTAGAAGAATTGACTAGGGCAAAATCTATATTTTTGTGCAGCCTCGTACACAGCAGAGGATTAAAAAGGGAAAATGAAAACCCTATCATAGAAGTTCTACTGAAAAAGAAGAAAGAAGAAGAAGAGCTTATTAAACAACGGTCTTTAATTGAAGAGAAAGCCAAAGAAGATGAACACAACAGACAAGAGGCTATTCTGCAAACAGCAGCAGAAAGTGAAATGCTTCAAATACAAATACAACAGCAGGTACTGCTCCAGAAGAAAACTGAAGAAGAACAAAGATTGCATGAGAGACAACTCCAGGAAGAGGCTTTACTACAGCAGCAAGTTCAAGCTGATCAAAAAGAACGACAAAGACAACTGGACAAAGAAGAAGAAAGACAGAGAATTATTCAACAACAGGCATTTCTCCAGCAGCAGATGCAGTCGAAGGAACAGGAGAGACAAAGAGAATTGCATGAACAAGAACAAGCACGAATACAATTAGAACAACAGGCGTTGGTGCAACAACAGATTCAAGCACAACAGGATGAAAGAGAACGTCAACTACAAGAGCAAGCAGTACTGCTGAAGCAAAGACAACATGATCAAGAACAGAGGAAACGAGTACTAGAACAGAACATTATTCAACAACAAATGCAACAAGAATCATTTCTACAGCAGCATGGCCACATGCAGCAACAACAAATGGGATTTCAAGAAGGTGCACAGATTGCATCCAATGTTTTGATACAGAGTGCAGTAAATCCTCAACTCGCTAGTGCCCAAGTATCTGGCATAGTGAAAGTGGTCATTTACGATACTGCCGGCCAGAGTAAGCAGTATGTCTTGGATGGACAGTCGGGACACCAGGTTGCTGATCTTTGTGAGAACGCTGATATTTCTACCCATTCACAAAGTAGTGGTGGCAGTTCAGCTCATCATTCGAGTGCGTCTCAGCAGTTTGCAACACTGGGTGTTGTTCACCATCAAATTGCTACTGGGCCAACTCATCAAGGTATTGGTGGTTTTGTTGAACGTCACTCCGACAACGCTTCAAACATCAGTGCTGCTCATTCAGTACACTCTGCGCAGTCTGCCCACTCGGCACACTCAGTGCACTCTGCTCACTCGGCACACTCCGTGCACTCTGCACATTCTGCTGGATCTGCTGGAAGTCATTGTTCATTCCAAAGTACTGGTTCAACGAGGTAACTAATTTATGTCTAGGATTTGTTTATCATTTAGTTTCTACATGTTAAATGTATCATTATTGTAAATTAAAGTTTGTTGGTGCAAAAAATAAATTTCTGTAGATTTTTGGGTGCTGTATGAAAATGTTTGCAGGTGAAGAAAAGTGAAAGAAAATTTTGAGTGGACACATGTTATTTCAATGGGAATAAAATTTATTTTAGTCATTACTTCGACACATTACGTCAACAGTACCTCACCGAACAGAAAAAACAACAGTTGGCCAGTATAGAGGATATGGAGAGAGATCTGCAGATAAGAAAAGCTGAGTTACTGCAGGATGAAAAACTATCTGGCTCTTTCCAAAGTCTGTCTCAATATGGTGAAGGTAACTGAAGACGGAAATATGTTACCTGAGGTGAATGTGCATGCATCTAAATGTGCCAAACTGATATAATACTTTAATTTTAGGTTGAATTAATCTTTTATGTTATAATTTCAGTTTATTACATGTATAAGTTCTAAACCAAAACTGGGGATGAAATCTATTTGGGCAAACATGATGTATTTAAAATTTGGTGTCTGTGCAAATTTGACAATATGCTTCTAATGTTTGATGTACATTTCAAAGTTGTACAGAGTTGAAGGCACAAACTGTTTTAAGTGAATTTCACATTTGGTTTTAATTTGGTATAAATCATAATTTTTCATAACAATTCTATATTTTACTGAAGAAGATGTGCACACAATTACTTTGAAAATTTATTTCATTGCAAACAATGGTAAACAAAAATAATTAGGTGATATGTCACAGAATAGTCATGTAAACATATCCATTTATAACTATGATATTAAGTTTGGAATGTTACCTTTTTTCAGAACATGAAAAAGTGAAGTCTCTGTTGGCTGCAAAACGATCTCTTTCGGCAATTTGGATTGATAGCCACAATGGAAGTATGGGGAAGAAAGACAGAAATGGTTTACAAAGACATCCCTCAGTTAGATTGAAACACTTCTTTTCAGTAATTTTTAGGGTAATAAGAGTAAGATCAGGTAAATGGAAGCAGGATTTTATTCAAGACTGATTATGTTCGTATTTGGAATAATTTTTTGAAAACAGTTATTACAGTCACAATACAAAATGACACATGTTTTGTTTTCATACATGTAAATAATGTTTTCCATACATATTTAAGGATGGTGCATTTATCAGGTGATTTGTGAAAAAGGTTATTTTTTGAAAGGTTAACTGCCTTATTTCTTAACCCATTTGTTGAATTCTGCACAAACTTAGTGAAGTACATGTATTGACATGTAAGTATTAATCCATTAAAAGAAATTAGCACACATCTTAGTTCTCTAGTACAGGTGTATTTATGATAAATATCTGTTGATCGGAATAGTTCTTTTTTCAGAAGACTACTTGATATACTATTGTGAAGAGTCTTTTATTTCAGCTTTTGCACATTTGTCGCAGTTTAGACTGGTGCACACGTTTACAAGTGCCCAATTGATGGCATCACTTGAAGTTTGATAAATCAATTTAAAGTGAACGCTACAGGTTTGTTGGTGAAATGAAACAGTAGTATTAATGTGGTGTTGAAAATTCTAGTATTTAACTACTTTCTGTAAACAGCCTTGATGGCGAGAACTTTGTTGTTCAAGTAAAGAAATAAAAAGTATTTCAATGCGTAAATATTTTGTTTTTGATTGTTACTTTGACCCTCACATAAGAGATATCAATTAGTATGTATGAATACAAATTAAATTTTAACAAGGAGGAGTGCATTGACTTTATGCTACCAGAATTTTTTTGGCCCCGAATGATAACTGCAGAAAACCGAAAATATTTGTTATTGCTATGAGGGCAGCAGAATGAGATGAGAAGTTGAAAAATCTGTAATATCTGCTTATTGTCTAATAATTTCATGCGCACTACTAACTCTAGTCTTATTCAGGATTGGCGGTCGTCCATTCCTACCTTGCTAAATTCAGCAATTACCTTGCTGAATTCACCAGTGGATCGTTTGTTACCAGATTTTGATTACAAACCGTGAGTTTAATGTTTTACATATTAAGGGGAGTAACATATAATAATTGGCAAAGAAGAAATAAATGGATGAACTTGAAACATTCACCCAAAAAATGGTGCCAAAGTCAGATCAATGACATAAATGGCTGTTCATTTTCCCATGAAGGGACTGAATAAATTAGTATGGGATAATGAACGAGTAAATTTGTCAAGAGTTTGGTCTTTAATCACATTCTCATTGTGAGAATACTCAAATTTCATGCTGAAATATATTTCTTAGTGCATGAATAATGAATTATCATTAGTTCGGAAGGACAAAATTTATAAGAGGACTAATTTAACATTTCCAAATAGTAATTTACAAACCCAGAATTACATGTTGTGGCCCCCCTTGAAATGGAGGTATTTACCTATTCTTCACAAATTTTAAATGTAGATCCATAGATGAAAGGGCAAATATAATTATGTTAGCACCTCAATATTGAGGAGGGAGGTGCAATTGCCATCAAAATAACAGGGAATGTGGAAATTCACTTCCCAAGTGCACCCAAGTGATTAAGCTTTGGAGGCCCTCAAAAATGACTCGTGATGGTTAATTACAGCCAACTAGTTTTACTTATAAGATGAAAATGACATTAAGTCTAGACAATTTGGTGTGATGTCTAAATGAGCTCATGAATACCCACAGAAATGACATAATGTTTTCACCAAGTTGCAAGGTAACATGGTAAACAATTACCTTTAGAGTACGGTAAGTATAGCCATGAGGGTAACACCGCATTCACCCTTAATAAAAAGCCATTAATTCACGAAAGCCGTAGCCGCTGACAGCTGACAGCTAT
>JBCAUG010688095.1:0-13605 GCA_038406175.1 Haplosyllis leylae | reverse complement strand
GCTTGAATATTTGCTGAATGGCCAATAAAGTGTTCAAACATGAAGTCTGGTGCTTTTCCTACTGCTCTGACCCCCTCAGGTCGAGGGGGTGCATCCTACCCTATTTTACCTAAATTGTGGCCCAGAGCATGAAAAGACACCCATGAACAACTGCTGTCACCCCCTGCAGATGGAATCTACATGCTCCAGCAGCTAACCCCACTGAGGAGGTAATTAAGTGGAAGAAGACACAAAGTGGCAGAAGATCCAAAACAGTAAAAGAGTTAATATTGGTGACAGAAGGTTTTGTTACCAAATGGAATGGGAATATTTTCTTCCCGATTATTTTTTCCTCTTTCAGTGTGGTACAGGCGCAAACTTATCAAAACTGATATGTCTCCCTATGTTAAATACCCTTTTTTTGGGGGGGACATAAGTCCCTTTCGTGGGGCCACTGATACCCCTGTTTTGGACTTCTGGTGATGTCTGCCATGGGTTTCAAAGCCAGGGTGGATGTGTCACTTGCATGCTATCTTGCCTGCTTGCTAGTCCTCAGATTCACCTCTGGTGCAACACCTGCTGACTGTATAGAGGTCAACATGACAGCAGATCCTTTTTGATCCACGTACCTGCAGACATGTCTGCAAGCATTGGTGGAGGTTCTGGGCTTGAACCGACAACCATCCGTGCTGCAAGCACAGCGCTGTAAACCATTCAGGCACTCTGGCCTCCGGCTCGGCTTATGTTAAATACCCTTATTCAAATTAGATCTACGGACACATTTCATGACAGAAAGAACATATAAGTGACATTCGATGTTTCTTCTTTCTTGCGACCAGCATCTATTTATATTGTAAGTTTCTCTGCTACCAGCTGCTTTATCTCTTTTAAAGTTTCACTTGCTGGCAAGATCAAAGATCTGTTTTCTTTCTTTGCTGCCTTTGCCTTTTCCATATCACTTGGTTTCTATGTGGGTGACATTAGTTTCATCAGCATGGCTTGCTTCTTGTCATCCTTGCATGACTTTTTTATATTTGCCACATTTTGACCAGAAGTGTGTGAAATAGAATAGAAAAGAAAAGCCTGGAGAGTCTAGGACATAGAACGAGCAACATACCAAGAGCTGTCAGCTCCCCACACAAGGGACAGCATAAAGTGATCCAGGTGAAAGCCTGTCTCACTGACATTACATATTCTGAGAAGCAAATGAATGAGAAAAGCTTGGTCAAGGTAGAAAAGTCAGTGAATTCCAGTGCAATGAACCACAGGCTAAGCCCAATGATTCATCTCCAAGTGAACCACTGGAAAGGATAAAGTGGTACAGCAGAAGAACCTTAAAGAGCTGACCTTCTGGTCTAATGTTTGGCTGTTGATCCTCTCCACAGATGCAACTATTTAGAAGATTTTAATCTCATGCTGTTTTGGCCTTCTCATATCTAAATTCTCCAGACTTAGTTCTTCTCACCATTTTCCCTTCCCTGCCATGCCTTCTATTGTACTTCCTATCAACTGTCTTCCTCAGCATCTCTATTACTTTTCAAATTGTTGGCACTGATTGCTTACATTTGTGGAAATCTGGAAACAAGTAACATGTAGAATATCAGGACATTTCAACAGATAGCCTCAGAACAGGGTGATATGAACACACATGGCAATGCTTTACCTCTCAGAATAATTTACAAAAGGGTAAGAGCATAGGGAAATTGGAGATGGCAGGTACCAGGCAATATGTGTGTTACTGCCACAATGAGAGGTTATATCACTAAATTAAAATTCCATTTAGCTTGGAAACTGACTGTACTTCCAGTCAAACTGTTGCAGATGGTCCATTTGTGTTACAATCTATTTAAGGTCAGGGTTTGGGTTATCAATTGCTATTAACGTGTGCAATAGCATTGGCATCCTCTGAAGACTATATATATCTCAATTACCACATCTGGTTCTTGTGTCTTTCTTTATTGTTTTAGTAAATCAAGTGGTACATTAAGTGTAGGTACATCTACGTTCTTACTGTCTTCTTTCATGGCTTTATCTGTGTCCTGAATGAATCTTAAGAACATCACCTCCTGATTCACATCTTTGTCAAGATTAGGTGCCAATGGTTAAGTTACCCCTCCTGCATATGATATTACGATATCGATTCATTAATTTTACCTCGCATTCTCAGAAATAAGCTGTTTTATTTTCTAGTAAATTGATTCTCAACAAATTAATTATTTGGTGATTGTGGTAAGTAAATATTAATCATATAATTTATCATCTATGTCTGGCATTGAGGGTTGGACATTAATGTTTTGGGCATCAACAGGCGGATGAAATAGATGCTTTACACCTTTTCGAACCACACCAGATGGATTGCATTGTAAGCATGTTATAATTATAGCATTGTGTATTATGGAATTGGAATCCTCCAATCCTGCCTTCTGAACTACAAAATTTCACAAAGTAAATACGTAAAATTTTCAGACGTTCTGAAAAAGGACAACTTATTTGGAATTGTTCAAGTATGAAAACAAATCTATCAAATTTCAAATCATGAAAAACTAAACAGGAAACACATATTTTACATACAAATACAGAAACCCCAAAAACATTGATTTAAACTGTAATCCATTGGATTGGAGTATTTGATGCAAGTCCTTATTGGTAATTGGTAGAGGTACCTTTTTGGGCTAAGGATGAATTTTGACCCATAATTTGGGGAATTTTAGGAAAAATACGGATCCACTTTTATTAAAATGTAATACAATAGCTACAATTACATAGAGACTTGATGTAAAATCCAACACTACTGACTTGGGGTCAATCTACTTGAAAAATTGTCAGCCATCTTGGATGGATGGTAGCCATCACCAAAATTCACAGAGTATGGCTTCTATGACTCTCCGATTCAACACAGACTTGCAACCAAAAGGAAAACTACTAAATTATGATCAATCTACAACTTGAACATGCTGTTGGCCATCTTCGATGGCAGTTATCATAAACACTTACAAAGATTATGGCCATAACTCCACCATTCAGCATAGAGACTTATAGCCAAAACCTAACACTACTAGCCTAGGATCAATCTTCAATATGAACCTGCTGTTGGCCATAAAGACTATCACCAAAAATTTCAAAGATCACAGCTACAACTCCACTGTTCAACATAGATCTAAATATTTGCAACCAAAACCGAACAACAAAAGACTGGGTCAATCTTCAACTTGAAGATGTTGTCAGCTATCTTGGTAGGCAGCCATTATCATAAAAGTTCAAAATTATTTTAACTCTACCATGAAAGAAGAAAATTGCAACTAAAACAACACAAAATAAACAGTATAATGTTTGCTGTTGGTGTTCAGTTTAGACATTAATTATTCTATTCTAGGTAATTTTTCTAACTTTTATGTGTAACAATGTAGATTTCATGTAAAACCATGTTGCCTGTTCAACACCTTCTGTTCAAACTTTTGAGACACTAAAGCAAGGGACTTTATTTGAAAACACCGATACATCTTGACCATATCTAGTTCAAGTTTGAGTATTAACCTTATTAGTCAAGGTCAAGGTTAAATAAGTAAATGTCGTAGATCTAGATATATTTACTTGGACAATTATGACCTTTTATTTCAAAATTCTTGTATTCTGCTAAAACTTACCTAAAAGTTCAAGGAGATTTAAAAGTCAAGATACCCAATATCAAGGTAATATCAACATTAAGGGAAAGAAAAATAAATGTTCTCCCTGTTGTTAAGGTTTGGTTTGTTTTCTTTTTCAATTTTTTAGGGGACATAAGTCCCTTTCGTTGGGCCACTAATACCCCTGTTTTGGACTTCTAGTGACATCTGCCCTGGGTTTTAAAGCCAGGGTGCATTTCTTTTTTGCACAATGTCAACACAAAGTTTAGAACCAGAAACAAGAACCTGTGTTGGTTTTGCATTGGGAGGGTGTGGTCATGCCAAAAAAAAGTACTTCTGCACTAGGTTTTAGGGTGAAGGGGAGCAAAGGGGGTGAAGGGAGCAAAGGGGAGGGAAGGGGGCAAAGGGAGTGAAAGGGGCCAAAGGGAGTGAAGGGTGCAAAGGGAGCAAAGGGGGGGTGAACGGGAGCGAAGTGTATTCTATACTAGGTTTTAGGGTCCCCACCACCTGCAACAAAAAAGATTTCAATTACAACATATAGTGGTTAGATGTCCCCACGACCTGCAAATAGAACCATCATCCTATGTATAGTCACTGAGCTGTAAAAGGCCTTCGTTAGAAGAATGTGAAAGAAATATTCATGCCAAGCGAAGCAAGGCTGAAAATTTTTTTGAAAAAATGTAAATTTAGGGCCATAAAATTCATAGTTTAGCTCTTAAACTGTATACTTGGGCCTCCAAATCTGGGACTATGGGGGGCCCGGGTACCCCGGCCCCCCCCCCCGGATCCGCTAGTGAATTTCCAGTAGAAAAGATATATCATATCTTTTGTTATTATTACGCAGTCAATGACAATCTGTGCACGCTAATTTCAAAATTATTACCTTTTTCCATGAAGTACCCACCGAATCTAAGTTTTGTACAGCAGAAAATCAATAAGTTATTAATGATGCCATCTAGTGTTTCGACACAACCAGTGTGATAGCCAGATTTACTGTTGCAGAGCTTGCTCAAAGCCAAGTGTGTACTATTCTGTAGTAGTCGACCCTTTTTAGTTCTCTCTTTGCATAGACATCAATTCTTTGCTTTTAGGGTTGTCACGGAACACTTTACACATAGTACACACCTTTCAGTACTTCTTTAAGGCATTTTCCTTGTATACTCTTTCTGTCCATTTTTCCCTCACACTGTCGTGTGTTTCAGTTAATTCTGGAGTTGGTTGAGGAAATGGAATGTTTGGAAGCATATTTTTATCCCCATCATCCAAACTGGGCCACAGTCTTACACATTTTAGGTGTTATTTCTTGTTTCTGGTGTTTTACCGAAATATAAAAAGATATCTGTCTCTGGGAAAAATACCCAGTGGCCACTTTTTCAATCAACAGGCGACATCATTAACTTTCGTTCACCATGCACTGTATGTACCCTTCAACAACCTGTACCAGAGCTGCTTTCTAAATATCAATATTGCAACAATATTATGAGGATCAAGGTTCCTTAAAGGCTTTTATATGAAAGTTCCTCTGGAATAAAATTTCCCATTGCCAATAGGCAAGGTACAAAAGACGAGCTAATGGTTTTAAGAGCTTTGTACCGTGTGCATTAATTGACATATTTACTGAAGAGAACAGCATTAAAGGAAGACTACATATTGTATGTGGGCTTAAATCGACACAAGAAAGAACTAATCTTGAGCAAAGTCACATGTATTTGCGAGAGCTGGGGCTTCCCGCTTTCAAAGCAGTTTCTTTACTGAAGGAATGAACCAAATCTAATGACCTAAGATGAAATAATATTTCGAAGTGCGAAGTGCTAGAAATACAGAAACAACTATCAACTATCAACCTTTGACTTTAGTAGCAGCATCATTTTCTCTGTTGTTAATTGACATCACAGGAATATTAAACTACTATTACTCATTTGGGGTTAATTATTCTAAAACTTCATCCCCGTAAAAACAAATGATCTGTCACTGATAGATAAAAATGTACTGCTTCCCTCTCTAGATTAATCCCCCAAAGTCCCATCCGAAATCGATGAAAGTGAGGCTTGTCTTTTATGTCTTGCTTCACTGAGAGGGTACTGTACTTACTTTTATGTATTGGAACTCACTTTTAGACGAGCTTCAAGGGGAAAGGGGAGATTGCTGGAGGGTCTAGCAGGTCTATGTAGAGTAGAGAGGTAGGCAGGCCTTATAAGGTACGGAGCTGGCTTTAAAGGGAAGGGGAAGGGCAAGTCAGGCTCGGGGAGAGAAAACCTGTGAACTGTCTGGTAGAGGACACATTCCCTTCGTCTCTTTCAACTGTACCTTTACCTACCTGTATCTGCGATAAAGCTGGATCTTTTCCTTTCAATACGAAGCAGCTTTGTAGCAGTTTTTCTAATAGAAATGTCACTTTTACATCATCAACTTTCTGCCATCGTGATAGATGGAATACAGAAGATAGATAATTATTATCTTCTGTTAGTTTTTTCTCTTTGTTCATCAAATTTCTACGGATTCGTAATGCGATGGCATGACAGAAAAAGTTCTTTTATTGCTCATGGCTTATTATTTGAGGAAAAGAACCAAGCAGTCTCCCAATTACGTATAATTATTAAATGACACAAACGAAAACTGCACTGCCTGCGTTTCTCTGGCATTTAACTGAGTTCTGCCGAGTGGGTACCAAGACAAGTCAATAATTCAGCCAACAACCTGCGAAGTCGAAAGAGATTTTCGGAAATAATGTTCGTATCGGCCTTGGGTCGGCCAATCAATGAAAATAGTAACAGAAAGCACAACTAAAAGAAACATGGCATTCCTTTTCAACTCAGAAACATGGTTTCTATTAGCATTAACTTTAATTTTCTCCAATGAATGTTGCTTCGTTGCTTCATCGAATTTCCTTGATGAAATGATTTTGTACTTACAAATGTATTCCTGAAAGTTCAGCAATTGGTATTACATAGCTAAATCTGATTAGGAAAATCATACACACATGCAAAAGTTACAGAAGAATGTAAAGAGATGGAAGTGTATGGCCTTTCCCTATCCTCATTTCTTTGCCACTTCCATTTTAGTGAATAACTTGATAATTGTTGGTATCACGTTAACATATCCAACTTAATAATCTCATAGCTTTAAGCACAGAAAGAAAGTGAAATGAATTTAGCACCCGAAGTCATTTTATTTCTGTACGTTTTACAAGAAGTTCATTAGAAATCAAAGAGATCATCCGTCTTTGAAGGCTACATTTCTTTTTGCTAAGGTTTACATATCAAAGGCTGGAGTTTTGTAGATTCGTTAAAATCGAGGGTCGCACTAAATTCAGTGTAGGTTATCCAACAAACTACAAAGTATGCAAACTTTTAATACGAGAAATCTATAATTTTTTAACGTTAATGTTTTACACATCTGTACACACTAATGCCTGTACACTTCTACAGGATACGGGTTACATTTTCTATCCTTAATATTGTAAAAGTGTGTACATTTGTGGTTACATGGCGGACGAATCCTACGAAAGATTAATTGATATCCCTGCTCTGCAACTTGTCCAAATTTTATTTCTTGTTCCTCATCGAAACCATCAGTAACTGAGGCATTTTGAACATCCTTGAACGGCAGCGAAGAGAGAAACTACCGGTACAAGATCGATCTGAGGTTCAGACCTTACAGTATGTTCATAAGACTACAGATGGAATGTCGTTTCCACCCTTTGATTCTGCCTTAATACTACACACTATCTGGAAATTTTAGCTTTGTTTGTGTGTTTTAACGCAGCTGTTCTTGAATAGCTTTGCTCATGTAAATGAAAAGACACGAAAATGCGATTTGATGAGACTTTGTGATCTATACTATGCATTTCCATATGGTTATAAATCACGCAAAATTAAACATAATGATATAATGTGAAATGAATAAAATGATATTTGTGGATGACATATGAAATTAGAGCATTTTTATGAATGACAAATCCATAATAATGAAAGGTAAAGCACATGTTATTTACAAAAATGTGAAATATCATTCATGAATACTAAATATTCTAAAGATTTTTTCAAAGAAAACTGTGCCATAAATCCAAGGCTTATTTTGTTTCTAATAATTTTTCTGGTACCTCACCATTAGAAACAGTCTAAGGATAAATTTTTCGACATTTTAATGGCTTGCTGCAGAAATTTTCAAGCCTTTTCCTAATGGTTTGCCATTAGAAACTGAGGATAAATTTCTGGACATTGTGACATGGCTAACCATTAGAAACTACCCAATAGCTTACCATGAGATGGTTAACTGTTAGAAATTGTCCAATGACTTACCCTTAGATAAAAAAAACGTTAAGACACTATCCAATATCTTATCATTAAAAAACTGTCAAATGGCTTACCATTAGACACTGTCTGATAGCTTACTGTTAGATAGTGTCCTTTGACTCAACCTGAGAAGCTGTCTAGTGGCTTACTGCTAGACAGTGTCTAAGGATAGATTATTAGACACTATCTAAGGGCTTACTGTTAGACATTCATTAGGGAATTTTGGTTGAGAAATCTTATGATAATGTGCAGTTAAAATATCTGGTTGTGACCCCTTGTTTTGATTGACTGTGTTGTGAAAGTTCAAAGCAAATTCATTAACCCTTTGATAGCTTTTTTGCATCTATAGATGTCAAAACAAAAAGGTCCCAAAAGACACACCAAAAAGACCAAACATTGTATCGTCCTCACAAGCATGGCTAATTATAATACTGGTTGGCACTAAAATTTGGTTGTAACTAAAATAGCAGATTTGATAAATGAAACAAAACGAAAGTTTTGCATTCAGAAAATTTGATTTTGAAATGTTTTCAGTAAATGTTACACTTCTGTACATGGCATGCTAATGAAAGTGATGACATGATTAAATGTGCATCTAAAGATGCCTAATGTTTTTCTAAGCTTTTTGTGAAATGGCTTCTTTAGATGTCTAAGGTGTTTAGGGTCAAATCAGGGAAATACCTTAAAAGCGAACAAAGGGTTAACAACATGGATGATGTATTAATGGCATCACATACTGAAGAAGAACATATTAAACACATCAGCCACATTCTTGAAAGATTCATGAATATTTTGGAAAATGAAACTAAAAAGTGTAACTTTTATGAGACAAAATACAGTTCTTAGGACACATAATCAATAACAAAGGAATCAGGCCCCTACCCGAGAAAACACAGGAGATTTCCAAACTCAAACTGCCTAGCAATCCAGAGAAAACAAAAGCCCAGCTAGGACTGCTTAACTATCACAGACAATTTGTATCACCATTTTTAACCTGATGTTGCCCATCTATATAAAACCTCCTGAAAAATAAAACAAACTTTGAATGGACAAAAGAATGAGATGACACATTCACAAAAGCAAAACTACCATAAGCAGTTAGACCCCTACTACATCATCCAAAACCCATGGATTATAGAGACAGATACAAGCAAAACACCTTATCCTGGAGTACTCCTATAATAAAATATGTTCAACAGCATAGAAAGAGAATTACTTACGACATTATTTTCATACAATTTCATGTCAACACAACAGGCATGGAGTACCACTGAAATACACCTAGGTCTCAGAAAAATGTCCTAATCCACACAGATCACAAACTGCTAATCAAAGGAACCTCTTAATGATGAACATCTCAACAAAAACCTATCTACCTGAAAGAAAAAATTGAAATGGATACTACAAGGTCAGGATTAGCACAAAATCAGGAAAAGGAGCAGAAGGAATATCCTGAACTACAAGTAAGAGTTTGCAATATCCTCAAGACTTTAGACATGAAGCAGCTTATTAAAAACATTGTATTACTGAGTTGTTACTCAAAACACTGTCACCTGAAAACAGATGTTAAAACAAAATTGATGGACAGCAACCTTAGGATTCCTTGGCATGAAGCCATCCAGTTTGCAGTACATTATCAAAATACATTCCCCAGGAGCATGAATCAATACTCACTGTTTCTAGTGCACAGCAGAAGGCAGCACAGCAACCCTCTTTGGAACAAACTCCAATGTAGCAAAACAGCCTTGGTAGACATTAGCAGCACCATCTTGATTGGCAAACTTTGGAAACAAAATGCAGCTGAAATAGAGAAAAACATGTCTAAGAAAGGCAATCCAAACATCACAACAGATCCACCATTAAAAATAAAAGATAAAGTACTAATTCAAAACTACTTTACATTGGATCACAACCTAAATTCTTCAGTGACAGGAGAATAATCAAATTCAACTCAGACCATCAGGTTGTCATATATATGCAATTCATGTGATCTAGCACATGAAAAGGGAAACCTCAGATGTCATCTTTGCCACCAGTGACTTTCAAACCTACCTGGAAAGATTAAAGCAAGGACTTAATTGTGAACATTCATGAACATGATGTGAACAGTAAACATCAATTACATAAATAAACACTTATCCTGGAACACAGCAAAGGCTCAATGGCAGTGACATTTAAAGCACCAGTAATACTGTAGCAAGAATCAGAGGAACTCAAAATAAACAGTGCTGATCCTGGTTGCAGTGTTAAAACTATTGAAACTTTATACAGTCTACACCCACTGGGACACATCACATGGTAACATTAATTCCATTGACAAGGCAGTGAAAATCTGATTAACACTAATCTCACACTTGAGTCCTGACATTCATGTGACTTTCATGATCCTGGCCAGATCAGCACAGCTATTCTTAAATATCTATCCATGGAAATGTTCAAATAGGACATATCCACACTCCTAAAGTTCATGTTAGAGGCAGTACATCCAAGAAAAGCTGTCACTGCAAGCACCAAGATTGCAGAGGCTATCCTTGAAATGATAGATGTCATGTCCCATGACGGGCTCTGCAAACTCCACTACTGCATGAACTCCATATTCTACAAGATAAATCCAGAATGAAAAATCACATGTTAATAGCAGAAATTTGTGCAAGACTGCAGAGCTCAACACAGTACAGTCAACAAAAATACACTGGAACAAGACCTGCAAGCCTGAACATTGCCCATAATAAGAACATCCCCCAGCAAGTTCCAGTAATGTTTTTATCCACAAAGAAAGAATGTCCTAACTTCAAGAAATCCAGCAACTGAATGAGGGTGAAAAGAACCTGCAATTTGTTGCAGCAGCCCAGTGCATCTGCATGTTCAAGCCAAGTACTCAACCAAGAAAACACTTTGACAAAAAGGACAAAGAGATACATCACAGGTCAACAATTTTACAGTAATTGAACATAAGAACAATCAATTAAGGGCCACAGCTACATCAACAACAATGTTTTGCAGAAAATCCCCACAATTAAGGGAGAGAAGAGGATCCAGCAAACATGAAAAGCTTGAAAGGGTGCAAGGGCATGATAGTGAAAGGGTGTGAGGGTGAAAAGGGTGCAAAAGCATAATGGTGAAAGTACAAAAGAGCACATTGGTGAAAGGGTCCAACGATGAAAGGGTGTAAGGGCAAAAGGGTATAATGGTGAAGGATGCAAGGGCACAATGGCAAAAGTAGCCCTGTGATGGGCTGAGGTGGTTTAAGTTAAAAGATGTCAAGATGTCAAAAAGATTTCAAGTTGTCAAAAAGAGGCCAAATTGTGAAAAAAGATGTCAAATTGTGAAAAAGTCAAACAGCTTTACTATGCAGGAGGTTCACAAAAAAAGTAAATTGACATAATGAGGTTTACAGATATTGATGTCAATTTTGATGCCACATCATTTGGAAAAAATTTCAAAAAAAATTTCCAAAGACTTTCAATTCAAATAAATACCACTTTAAATGACCCAGCACACCTGCCAATTAACATAAATCAGCAATAGTAATCAGCTACTATCAGCTACTTTGCACTAGAAGCCAAAAAAAAAATTCATAATTTCTCAATTTACGAGAAAGCTGTAAATCAGAAAATTTCTCAAAAGGTGTCTTGTGGTAGGTAAAAAGGTCCTCTACAAATCACCAATTGACATTGCACTCCTATCATCAACCCTTCATAAACAGTCAATTTTTATTTTTACCAAATTATTTTGGCCACAGCTCAAACACTGGACCCAAAAAAGAAGAAAAATCTCCATAAATTCACATATTTTGACACCTTCATGCCAATTTATGGATCAATGTCAAATCATCAAAAAGATGTCAAACAGCTGGACATTAGCAAAAGTGCTGAGTCATCCAGATCTACCAAATGTGAATTTTTAAAGAATTATATAAAATTACAAAATCACATCTATCTGAAGTGAAATTTGCCACTGATTCCAAATATGTGCTCAAAATTGTGATATCTTGAGTAGTTTCATGATTATGTAAAAATTTAAGGTTGCCTCACATTTTCCTCATTTCTGACATTAATTCTTGTCCAATTTTGATGTAACACCACTCATTACAAAGCTTAGAACCTCTTGAAGTCAACTTGCCACCAGGGGGCTTATAAGGTGCTTTAAAATTACAAAAACTTGCTGACATTGGCAATTTTTGGCATGTTTTTGCCATTTTTAGGTACCTTATAGGCTCCCCAGTGGCAAAATTCCCTCCTATTCTTGTAGAGGTCATAAACTTCAATTTGAGTTGTCTTACATCAAAATTGGACAAGAATTGGCTTCAGAAATGAGCAAAGAGTGATAGAACTACACAAACATGTTAAACATGATAATTTTGAAAATTTCACCAAATAACTAAGTGCCAGTCAATTTGGGGTCCAGGGATTCTTTTCATCTAATTTTGCCATTTTTGAAAAAAAAGTAATTTAAATGGCTTGATGCTACAGGCTGTTTAAGTGTAACCTTAAACCACCTAAAAAAGCACAAGGGTATAATGGTTAAAGGATACATCCAAGGACACTTTGACTCATTTCTGCTTGTAACTTTGTTAATATTGGTCTGATTTTTGATCAATTTACACTGTTAGAATCCTCTGAGTTTCCTCTACACAGTCATTGTATCTATGGTGTCTGCAGATGTATCAATGGGCCTGTCTGTGGCTGTGTCCACCACATCTGTGGCTTGTCCATCCCCTGTCTGCAGCCCCCATAGCCACCTGATAAATCTTTCACTACCTGATGTGTTCTAATTCAGTGGAAATAGGCTTGTTTGTATACCTAATGATTTTCAAATTTGATGTACTCATTCAGTGGAAAAAAATCTTGATTACACCTATTACCTATCTGTTATATTGCTGGTAGCCATTATGATAAGGTTTCATTCTTGGACAGGTTTCCATTCTATTTACTGCAATATACAATGTGGGTTTCTCTGTTTGGCTTGAAAAGAAATTCACAAAGTATCCCCTGAGAAAAGATTTATTCATACTGCAAAAGTTTTGTTTACAAAATACAAAGTGATAATATTAAGTGCTGCACTGCTAAATTTGATGTAGCAGCCAAGTGTGATACATAATATAACACCCCAGCTACACCCATGGACTGATAATCAAATAAGTGAATGCTGGGCCCTTGAGTCATCATAAATTAACATACTTCAAAAATGACCAAAATAGGTCCTAGGATATATATCTTAAGGTGTCTGATGTGTAAATATGATAAAAAAAATCCAAAAGGTAGTGTTCAATAGCTAATGAGAAATTACCAGTCACCATGCTATAATGTGGTTTAGGTGGAAACCAAACAAAAGTGTTCTTTGACCTTTGATTGCCTCTAGTGCCCCTAAAGTGTGTCACATTTCCAACCAAATTGGTCCATCTTAGACAAAATCACTTTTGCTGAGAAAACTTTGATTTTCTGAGATTTTTTTTCCTGAGAAGTAATCAAAAAGCCAGGGAATAGTCATAAATTCACATATTTCAAAAATGACCAAAATAAGTCCCAGGATGTCTTAAATTTAGGTGGCTTTCATGCCGCTCGTTGAGGTGGCACGACAAAAAACCAGGGATGGGGCCAGTCGCCATTGCCTTGTAATGTTGATGGCAATACGAGTTTTCCCGTATCACACAAAGTTGGCAATATTGTCAACTTTGTGTTACCAATTCAAATGCCATTACTTTCGTC
>JBCAUG010687984.1:0-13609 GCA_038406175.1 Haplosyllis leylae | reverse complement strand
AGGCAATGATACAATGACCCTGGGAACGTGAGTAAATCAATGAGATACAGAGTTTTCTACGGAGGTCGTCTTCATTTTATGAGGTGTACTTTCTTGTCAGAATAAACAACAATTAACTTTGTTTTGAATCGGTATCGGAGGTCGAAAATACCGACTGCATTGGATACAGTAGTTCAAATAGGGGCATCCATTCCAAAAAAGAAAATGTAACAAATTTTAGAATTTATGAATGCCAGTAATGATAGGAAAAACGATAACGTTTTAAGTTCGCAGTAAAACATAGGGATGTTTAATTACAGCCCTTCGTTTGTTCGTATTATCATCTGTGATACCTAAATACCAGAAATATCTCTTGTAATTTAAGTAGCAAATAGTTTCAAAATGTTCTTTCATTTCCATTCGTGAAAAGGAAGAATTTACTTTTGGCTACATATAACAACATATGTTGGGATGAACTGCGAAGACAAAGAACAAGAAAATCTTTCAGTCACAGGAAAACTACTGTGTCCCAGTCAGAAGGCGAGAAAAAGATCAGAGTACAGTCCTTCCTGACCTGCTCCTTCCTGGAGAGAGGGGCACAGGTTCCCTATCTGATGATGCCCAGGGCAGGCCATGATTCCTTGGACAGGCATGCATGCCCATTCTCATGATGCCTTGGGAAGGGTGGGACCAGGGGCCCTATTGCCCGATGTCCTGGAACAGGGAAACCCCCCCCCCCCGCCGAACAGATTAACAGGTACGACTGAACACATTACATTCCCAAAAACTACATATGCAGGCGGCTAAAAATATAGTGACTTTATTGATGCAGTCATATTAAATTAAAACAAGTAGAAAGGCAATGATATAAAATATTCACGTAAGGCCATTTAGCCTGCATTCACGAAGCACATTTTAAGTATCTAAATTAAATAAGATTAAAACCATCCAATATCGCATGCTGGCTGAAATGTTTTTGTATAAATCTGTCCGATTTTTATTCCAGTCAACAAATCAACATCTGTCTCAAATAGTAAAGGCATTGGATGACTTAGTGACTCAGGGATGAAAAATCTACTTTCCAATACAAAATTCCGAAAATATATACCTGGCTATTTCATTTTTGAAAGCAAAGTCTCTACCATCTTTGTGAACATACAGGTTTAAATGACAGCAGTGATTAGGATAATTTCAATCTGATGAAATCTATTAATGATCGTTACACCTGCATTCTCTTATTTCAGCAGCCTTTAAATTCAAGCTTCTGGTTCTAATTTGAATTGCGGGTGCCAAAATCGCCTCCATTGCAAAATACATGGAAAAGATCCAAATTTCATTCCAGACCTCATCATTTGGCACTGGACAGAATACTCAAAGTGCGCCAGCTAAAACGTCTCTCCATCAACGTGGTGTGATTCCAAGTACTGGGCAAATACGAAAAATAGAGTGGCACCGACACGCCAAACGAACTTCGTTAAAAGATGGGTAAAATTAATCCAAAATCTATGAGCATCTGTAACTATGTTGTGAAGTTCAACATGCAGAATGACCTAGTCGACAGTCCTTGGCGGCCACATGTCACATCTGCGAACTGCCAACATTCGCAACAAGTGACACTTACTGGTCCACTGCGACATAACCCAGACAAACTGTGACCAGAATTTCACAATCATATTGGCCGAAGCATGGTACCACTCTTCACAGGTGGTATTCAAATCAAACTACTTTCATGTTGCTATCACGGTCAAAGCCAAAATTCAGTACTTTCTCAGAATGTATTCTGTTTCTAGATCACGGATAAATTGATTATCTGTTGCTTTACTAACCCATATATTTATTCCATTGTGAAATAACTGTAATTATCAGTCTTATTTGATTATTTTTACAGATGTAAGGATCGTTGTCATATACACGTTGAAGTATTCATAGTATCATTTGCAAATGAAACCTTGATCTGGATATCAAATATGTTATGGAGAAATACTAAACTTTGGATTTGAAAGTGATGGCAACTCCGAAGTAACGTCAATATGATTAGAAGAATGTTTTGTTAGATGTTCATAAAATTGAGAAACTCCAGCTATTTATTATTGTTCAGATAAATATACTTTAGGTGCAGTGAGTATCATGAGTTTCAGTAGACCTGGACAAAAGACTGTGTCGTTTACCTGTGTACAATCTGAACATCTGCGTGCAAACCAATGCGAAAACTTGTTGAAATCTAAATAGTTTGTTTTTCGTATTATAAAAATCCACTTAAACAAACTTCAATGGAAATAGTGTTTATTTTCACAAAAGTTTAATTGCATGACAGTTTTGTATGCAGCTTCGTGAAGTCATGGGGTTTAATGAGTTACAAAATTCCAGACATGAAATGTCCTACAAGGTAATACACTGGATTTAAGCTCCAAAGTTCCTTTTGCTTCATCAATAATGCATGTCTTCATCATGAAGTCAATGTTTACACTTATGCTTTTATCACGTTCTGCCGCCTAAATCGATGAAGAAAAACAATAGGCTGAATGTAGATTTTGCTTTTGGAGTTTGACACTCAAGAAATGAAGGTGATATTGATTTGCTGTTCCAGAATCAACGTTCTTTCCTTGAGGCTTTTTCACTTCCGTGTTTTTCATACTTCGTGTTAAAAGTTTTCTTAAACATTTGCACTGAGCAGTGACTTTTTCTTTGCATCCACTCGTCTTTGAGGTTCAGTTAAAAGCATCGGGGCAACGTATTGCTCTCAGATTAGCTATTTTATAAAGAACAAATCACGTAATTCTTGAGTGAACCACTGAAGTTATAAAACATTAAATTGTCCCTTCGTTTATCTCAACTACTCCGACTTGGAACGTAAATGTACAAAGACATATGTAACCTCAATTGAGCATGTAGAATGTCCAACATACTAAAAGCTTTTTTACATGCAAAGCACATTATTAATTTCCTTAATTAAGATTTATAGTTTCATTAGCCTCAGAAAATAATGTGTTTGATACTTTAGTCGCTCGGCATGCATTCGTTTTGTTCAGTAATACGTGCAGTAGTTCGTTCCTTCCTCAGAAAGGATCTTTTGCTTTCTGAACAGTTTTCAGAATAGGTTCTTATTCAAGGTTACAATAATTCCGCTTGAAAAAAAAATCTTGAAGCCTTTAGAATATGATAATATTTTGCAGAGATATCGTTGGTAAGGATACACTAAATGGAGATATATATGGATACATCCACGCAAAGTAATTTTACCATTTGAAATTGATTTTCAATGGAATGTGTTCAAGGTAAAAGTCGTCTTTGATTACATCCCGCTGTAAAACAATTCTTTAAGGCTACGTTTGAAAAAAAGTCTGAAACATTCAATAGTTGCCCCCATCTCTACAGTTATTAGCTAGAATCTTTTGAGCTGAATCAAAATTTAATTCAAAATACCTATAATTCAAAATCTCTTACTAAATAAAAATGTAATTAATTCAAAGCATTTTAAGTAAAGAGTAAAGTAAAGAGTAAGTTTAAGTAAAGAGTAAAGTAAAGAGTAAGTTTAAGTAAAGAGTAATGTAAGGATTATATGATTACATGTTCCCGACGTTAATCAGAATATTAGAATACATGCACGTCACAATCAACAGAAGTTTCCTTGAAACTAAAGTCAACTTAGACATAAAAGATACATTGTGTGCAAAAATAACTGTTATAGATGATTGATTCATCACTTTATTTCATATGATATCAACATTAATGCCGAATCTCTTGTGTCAATAGAATAAGAGCTTATCGTTGATTAAATGTAACCTGCTTTTGGTAACAGGACACACAGCTTTGTTTCTTTGGGCAGTAACTTTGTAGCATTACCTTTTTACATGCTATGCACGAATCTGTATCTTGTCTACCTAACAAAGGTATAAATATATCAAAACAACAACATGTATCAATGAAAAACTGCCAATTGTCATGTGATAGATGTATTCGAATAGGTTTTATTCGAGTAGACCCAAGCTCATGGGGCCAATCTGTACACTGGAAAAGAATTGAAATGATACTGCTGTAAAATATGTGTCAAAATTCAAGCTTATTTACAGCCTGACTGAAGTGCTCAACGCAATCTGACTTTTCTGGGGTTCATGTAAATTTGTCAAATGAAATCTGCATCATTTTATGTTTTTAATGTGGTCCGATCCTATTCAAGAAAACTTTTCTCCGGAAAAACCCTGATCATTTGCACTCGTTAACTCCCATTAGGCAGCTACACTATTTTCTACATCTGTTTAAGCACCTTGCATGTGCTGTTTTTCAGGTCAGGGTATTGTTTAATTTCACGGTACATGGGTTTAATTACTGCCTAGACCTTCATGGAGTAAATTCCCATTTGGAAAATACAGCTTCAAGTACGTGCGCTTGCCTTTCGGCATTTTTTATTCATGAAGATTTGGCACTCCGCAGTATGCTTGGAATTACAAAATGATTCCCCTACATATCCTTTAATATTCCTTAACGATTCTCCTTGCATTTCAATGTATTAACATAATTTACCACAAACATACATTGTACCTTTAACCTTGTGTACTGCAACATACATACAGCCTACAGAAGAAACAATGTCAAATGTGTTACTGTACCCAGAAGTATCCCACAAGACTGTCACATCAAGAGATATTCAACCATTACAACATAATGAATAGATATCTTGCATAACACCAAGACGATACAAATGGCCTCAAGATGATTTCAGCCATTCTCGTATTTGTCCAATTTGTAGTATTGTTGTCAATAGTTCCTTTCATCTCAACTATGGTTACGTGGAAACTTTATGTAAGTAATTTGAGCAAGAGCATACCATATACCCAATACCAATATAAGCCACACTGCTGGAAACGGTAATTTCGATACCATCTTTCGAAAAGTACATGGGTACAGATTTTTTTTTTGTTAATGCAATAAGTACGTTGCAAAGAATTGCAGAAACAAGAAAGACCTCACATTAACATTACGAAGCATACCAACCATGGTCCTCCTGTTTCCTTACTGATCATACTAGACTTGCTAGGGAGGGTGGTCTCCTTCCTGACTGGTCCATTTGGGGAGGGGGCAGGTCTCATATCTACCTGTTTTTAGGGGGGGTAGGGCAGGGCAGGGAGTTTCTATCTACCTGGTCGGGGGGGGGGCAGGTGGGTCCCTTATCTACCTAGCTGAAGGAAGGGGTGTCCATCCTCTTACCCCCATGGACAGAATCACAAACACCCGTGAAAACATTACCTCCTGTCGTACTGCGTACGTGGTCGCAGTAGCTAGCCATCTGTTACATTCAAAATAGTCCTGTTATCAAATCTGGGGCAAATTTACCTTTTTCAGTTTCATTTTTTATTAGTATCAGCCATATTTACATAAATAGACACACGGTTCGTGCTTTCACTTTCTAAGTAGATTCGGCACGCATCTAAAAGGTTTGTGTGACCGAGTCGCATCTTGGTCCTTTGGAACCTTTCAAGCAGGTAATCTGTTAATACATCGACGAATTGGATCAGCACCTCAGCTCATCCTATATAATCTGCTCCATTTACTTTATGCATATTTCAGCCTGTAAATATTGCAGAATATCTCGTGAGGATCACTTCCCTATTTACTTCACAAAGGGATTGATATCGTTACGTTGACTTCCCCACAAGTTACTCGATGGTCACACTGGTTAAAAATTTTGGGGAAAGGGGGGAATTCGGCATTCCAAAAGTTGGTTGAGACGATACAGTGAGGAGCCGGTATTACAGTGACCATTTGGAAATTCTGTGGATTTCACACCAACTTGCAGGAGAATTTTGTCCCTCACCTTCACCACCACCCCACTATGACCAAATAAGGCAAGTACATTTCCTCTTTCTTAGACGGAAATTTCAAGAGGGTTTCAAGAGGGCGAGCTCCGGGGAGAGCCGGCACTTTTGGACTTGCTCCCAGAGAGACAACATCGACCACTGCAACTGAACCCTCATCAACTTCTAGGTTGGTGAGCTCTTCACTTGGCAGTACCAGGAGGACCAACCGTTTTTAGATACTGGTTGATCCTCTGAGATTTAACAATAATTCAACAAGAGATACAAGAACTTTTAAGATATTCTACAAGAATTTCACCTCTACAAGATCCTCCCAACAATACCTCCATAGATCAACACGATCTATTGGTGGTACATCAATAATCTACAAGACCATCATGGCAGAGAAAAAAGGAGGAGGGGACAGACAGCTTTCCCCATCACACAGCAATGGAACTGAACGCGCAAACAAAAGTATCAATGATTCTGAATTTATGACAAAAGATCAAGTAGTAAGTGCTACTTACTTTATTCAAAAAATGGGACACATCGGACATGTGGATCCATTGTTTATTCGAAGATCAATTACAGTGCGGATCCCGGTTCATTATCTGTAACTTTGGCAAACTTCTATGTGTGAGTACAGTGACTGCGAGGTAAATCTGGATCACCATTCGACCCACTTAGAACAGAGTAACAAATCTTATTTTCTTGTTAAAATTGCGACATTATCAACGCGATAGATAATATCATCACATTATGTTCATGGAAAACAATTTCCTTCTGGGCTTGGCCATCGCTCTTTACACCGCAGTGATTGTCAGTGTTACTATAGCTGTGGTAAGTAAATTGATAAAATAGTGCTTGAAATTACCTCGTGGTTTTCAGGTTAATCATTATAAAATTCACACAATCGGGCAACCACCATAAAATTCAAAATCCTGACACTGGTAACCGTCACAGTTTTTAAACGGAGGATTAATGTCTAAAACAACTTCCAATTATGTAATTAACAGCTGTATTATGGGTGCATTCATGCCCCTCTCAGTGCGCTTTTCTCCTTATTCATAGTTACATCATAATTCCCTTAATCTGGGATTATTTATTCAAGGGACCAATGCCACATGCAGGTTAAGTGTTACAAAGGATTACAATGTTTGAATTGCTTTCACAACATCACTAATTATTCATTACACTTGCTTAATTGTGAATTCTTTGCTGCTAGATATTCAAATTTTAATTGAAGGTACAATAACAATAATTGCATTGCTTACTCACTAGGTACTATATTTTTTACATTGCATACACTATTATTTCCCACTTAATTTTACTTAGCATATGTGTTCTTTACTGCCTTGCTTATGTGTTTTTTTTTTTTTATTCAACAATAGTGTGAAAATATCTGTCAAGTTACGTAGCTCGTCATTACAAATCATGATTTTATTTCCTTAATTGTACAATGAAGTAAAACGTACAAATTGTGATCTCTTAAAGGATGCCCCTCTCAGATCGGTTATTATATATGTTCACTATTCATTAGATGAGGCTCCTACCACAGTACTCCAAGAAGAAGAAGGCGAAGATTGCTCTCAATTTGAGGGGTGATGTTTTACCCAACTCCACACCTCTGGACCACGGGCACGTAAGTGATGAACATGAATCGTATTCATCTGACAATGAACATGAAGATTTCTCAGATAATGATAGTGATCAAATGGATGAGATTCTTAATGATGTAATTGGCAATGGTAAAAGTAAAACTGAGGTAGAAAGTAAAGCACCCCTGTCCGTAGAGGAACTGTTTTCAAGAGAATATGTCGAAGTTATTCCAGAACATTTACCTGATGTTTCCCCGGCTTTAGTGGAAACCCTGACCAAGTGGTGTAGAATTCCAACCTCTAAAGAAACGATCAAGAAATTCTTTGAGAAATGCCTTACCCCAGGTAATGCTGATGGGTTACAGCCTGTATGTATCAATGAAATACTATACTGAAAACTGCCTTTTAGGGCTAAGGTTAATGATCAGAAGCTGAGAGGTCTGAATATATTCATTGCGAGAGGCTGTGGTCCTCTGACTAAAGTTTTTGATGAGCTATGCAAATTGGACATCGCCATATCAAAAGGCAAACAATCTGAAATCAAAATTGAGGAATCTACCATCAAGATAGAGGACACCATCTTTGACATGAAGAAAATGTGGACTTACTTGGGTGATTCTCTGTGTCTCCTGTCCATGGGTCACTGCACCATCCTGTCCCGTCGAAAACACAACCTGAAACCGTACCTTGACAGAAAATTCCATCACCTCACCAGGGACTCGAATCCAGTCACAGAACTTTTACTGGGATCAGACCTGGAACAGAAGATAAATGACAGCATGAAAGGTATGGACGTTGCAAAGCTATTAACACCATACAGACCAGACAACAGATCATCCGACCCGCGAGGAAGAAGTCGTTACAGAGGCTCACGTCAGTCATGGACTCCAAGAGGTTCAGCTCCCCACAAATATGAAAGAAGACAACAGCAAAGAAATCACCCCTACAGAGGGAACCAATATCAACGTGGAATGAGAGGTAGTTTCAGAGGTCGCCGCACTAGGACAGAGCATCGCGGGTACAGACAACGTTATTGAATGATTCACCATCTCCCCCGCTGGCAGGCCGACTCAGACACTTCTATTCTTTCTGGAAAAGCATCTGTAAAGACAGAGAAGTTCTGAGTTTGATCAAAGGAGCTACATTTGAGTTCACGGAAAATATCCATCAAGAAAAATTCCCATGTCAGCTGAAGATGTCTCAGGAAGAAAGCACCTTCATGGAAAAGAAGATTGAAGAAATGTTAAAGGATGGATCCATCAGAAAGGTACCTTTTTCACACCCAAAGGGATATGTTTCGAATATTTTTTTTGTGAGAAAGCAGGAAGGCAGTTCGTTGAGACTTACAGTCAACCTAAAATTGTTGAACTTAAAAATTCAATATAAAAAATTCAAAATTGAAAGTCTGGACCAGATTCTGGCCTCCATCACCCAAGTTTGCATTTTTTTCTTCAATTGATATTTTGTCAGCCTTCAGCCACGTCCACGTAACAGAAGAGTATCAAAAATTTCGGAATTTTTCCTGGAACAATCAATTTTTTGAGATGACCTGTCTGCCCCAGGGTGGGACTTGTTCCCCCAGGTACTTTGTTCGCCTGGTCTCAGTTTTAGTGAAATATCTGCGTAGACATCTCATCACCATCGCAACATATTTTCACAATGGAATCCTCATTGCAAGAAGTGCTGAAGAAATGGAAAGAAATCAAAGGATTACGATTGACAAATTCAATAAAGCAGGTTTCCTGATCAACTGGGAAAAATCTCAACTTAAACCCACTACAAGAATCAAATTTCTGGGCTTTGTGCTGGACTCTATGAGATTCTCAATCTCTCTGACAGACCACAAATGTAACAGTATCAAAATTGCAGTAGACAAGGTGCTCACTCTCCGCATAAGAAAATTTCAATACGCTACTTGTCCAAACTTATAGGTTTGTTTGTAGCCACCTTCCCCTGCTCAGATGAAGGTAAATTGCATCACAGAATATTGGACAGATTCAAAGTGAAAGCTCTAAACCAGAACCGGAACAACTGGAATGCAAAAATCTTACTGAATCGGACCTGCTTAGAGGAACTGAACTGGTGGAGCTGTAACATTTTGGGACCTAAATGGAGAAGTCTTTATTGCTTCCGAAAGTTACAACCCACATTTATACGGATGCTAGCAAGACAGCTTATGGAGGTCACTGGAATGAACATACAGTACAATCTTATTTCAGTGAAAGGCAGGCTAAACTGTCATATCAACACTAAAGAATTACTGGCAGTTTTTTATACTATTTCCAGCTTTGCAAAACAACTTTCAGGAGAAGTGCATTGTGACAACTTATGTACAGTCAGTACCATCAAGAACCGAGGCTGCTCAGACCCTTTTCGTGACAAGATCACCAGATTGATTTATGAGTTGGGATCTACCCACGGTTTCAGCATCAAAGTAACATGGGTGAAAGGTTCCATAAATTCTCGAGCCAATGTTTTGAGTAGGAAAATACTTTTAAACCCGAGAACTGAGTTCAGTATTCCAAAAGAACTGATTAAGAGTTACATAAATCATTGTTTAACCTGGCAACCTAATATAGATTTGTTTGCCTCAAAATTAAACCATGTTTATCTGGTTTATTGCTCGAGAAACAATGATCCAAATTCTTACTGGATAGACTGCCTGACCATGGATTGGTCTTCTTTCAAACCTTATGTCCACTGTCCTTACAGGTTAACAAATGTCGTCCTCAGAAAACTGGATCAAGACAATGTGGAAAATATGGTGATGTTAGCGCCTCTTCACGTAGGAAGCACGTGGTGGACAAATTTTGTTCATCACCTCAGAGAACCGCCGTTCCTTCTACCAGCAAACACAGCACAGAAACTCTTCCTTCCATGGGACAGAAGCAAAAGACATCCGCTAGCAAAAAACATGCATATGATTTTAGGGAATTTATGTGCTCTATCTTACAAAAACACAGTTTTTCCCACAGGACAGCTCACCATATTGCAAACAATGGATGGAGAGCTTCTACAATTGCGAGATATTCCACTATCACAAAGCACTGGTTCAAATTCTGCCAAGAGAAGAAAATTAACAGATTCACCATAGACCCCATGGTGGAGTTCATGCACGACATCATTACTGTACAACGTTTATCTTTTCACACACTAAAATTCTCCAAATCTTGGTTTGCCATTATTAGGAAGCTTTGCCAGTAACCGCTGTCTTCAGGTGAGCAGGAGATCCTCAAGAAGTACATGGAAGGACTCCACAACAAACATCCATCCACACAGGTGTCAGCCCCGCTAAACTGGGATGTTGAACAGCCCCTCCAGTACTTCTACAAAACTCCAGACAACATAGACTTCTCCCTCAATGAACTGGGAGGAAAATTAGGTCTGTTCATTTTACTTTCAAGCTGGGCACGCTCGGGCAAACTTAACCAACTTTGCATCTCTTGCATAGAATCGCTGCTAAATGGGGACGTGACTTTCACTCTTCCTCTCCCCACCAAAACCTTGAATCCACAGAATTTCACCCGTAAAGGTCTTCAGAAGATTCATCTCAGGAATCTGTCCGGTTACAGCCCTCAGCGACTACCTCAGACGCACGAAAGCAGTACGCAATGGTGAAGACCATCTGTTTGTGCTGTCAGGCTACAACAAAAGATGGGGTCCGGCCAGACCAAAACAGTGACCAGATGGATGAAAGATCACCTGGTGAAGAGTAGAGTTGGAAATGTGAGAATTCATTCCACACATGGAAGTAGTGCAAGTACAGCACTGATCTCAGGTATGAGTATTTCTCTAGTTATGAACCATGTGGGTTGGTTACACATGAGTACATTTGTAAAGCATTACATCAGACCCACACAGGAACAAGTAGACTCCATACAGAACAAACCCAGTGGCAAGGTTCACCAACCCTCTGCAAAGGAGAAGATTCTACAAAAAGGACAATTAATGGACCTGTACGTGAACCACTGAAAAGGTACATCAGCAAGGATCAACTGCTGGAGAAAACCCAACTCTGCGGTAAATTTCTGCAAGAAATACAATGCAAAAGCAGAAAAGAAGCTGAAGAAAGCCATCTCTACTTCCATCAGCTTGAAAGGTAATACAACATTGGATTATGTCATGAACACCAACATTTCTCCTCCCACAGCTCAGAAATTCAAAGATAGTATGCTTTCCTTGATGGAGATTTTCCCAGAAAATGTACCACTAGAAAAGGACCTGCTGCAGGAACCAGGCATGATCCAGACAGCCCTGCTGCTTGAAGATATTGATCCAGCACCTGACTCCATCACAAAAGAATCACACGACATTCTGAGCACCTCGATGGATTTTTCCTTCCTTTCCAAAGATGATCTAGATGACTATATTGCTCCACGCTGTTCTACACCTATTGAAAAACCAAAGAAGAAATTGATGGTGTCACTTCTTCCGGCAAAGGGCATGACAGAAGAAATCGACACAGAAGGACAGAAGAAATTGCCAAAACAGAAAATAGACTCCAAGATTACAACCCTACATAAGAACCTGAAAACACAGCACACGGAACACATTGGTTCATCAACCAAGGGTAATTCTGCTCGTCTCAAAGACCTGTCAGTTAAACCTTCAGAACCCTGCATTTTTCCCCAGAAAAAGAGGGACAAAAAGGAAACAAATAGATTACAATACTTGAAAAATATTAATAAAGTATCTCTTCCAGAAAAGAACCAGAAATTTGAAATACTCACCTTCACAAACTACACTCCAGATCAAAACCAACAATGTTTAGTCAGCAGGACTACTACCTTCGCAGCGAATGAACTCCACACTCTGGAACCTGTAAAATTAAGACCAAACATTACTTTAATCAAGCTTCCTCCCCAGGTCCAGAAAACCACACTGTCGAAAGACCAACAAAACATGGGGTAAATGTTTATGGAAATTATGTATGTATTGATTTTGCAGTAACATAAATTAATATTCTGTCATTTACAGCTGGTGTCGGGTCATCCACCCAGGGATGTTCCAGCACACAGCCGAAACTCCGTCTACAGGCATTTCTTCTAGACTATGTGTGTGAAGGTTCTATCCGAAGACAATTTCATGACGATGGAACATTGATTTAAACCATGTATATGATTTAAACCATGTATATTATCTTAGCATGTAGTTTCTATACCAAACGTTGAGTGCGCTAAATGACAGTAACCTTTGCTTCAACCCATTTCGTCAATTGAAAATTTGAACATGTTAAGACTCTTGTGTATAATGTATGCTAGCCAATCTGTGTTTTTTCATAGACGAAGATCTTACGTCCTTAATGTTTTTTGTGTGTTTCATCCTATTATAACCGACTTGCATTTTACAAAAAGATTTAGCTGTATTTTCCAGTAGATTTGTGTACTTGATAAACGTTTTGATTTGCATATACAATGTATTTTTTATCCTTCAGATAGAAAGATAATTCTGACAGCTGTACGAGTTTTTGCATGCACTCAAGTAACAGTAAGAACACCAATTTCCTAAAGATTTTAAAAGGACAACATGGTAACTTTTTATACTTTACAAAATTAACTTTTACAACCAACTGACATCCCTACTTCGGATGTAACAGGGTATTAACTTTATAATCAAACTATGGGTTTTTTAAAAGGATAGTTGTAAAATTGACAGAGACTGTTTCCACATAAACATGATACATGTATTGTAAAACCTTTTCTCCAGTTTTTATTGCAGAAATAAAGAGCATTCAGTGAAAGAATCTTTGTCTACTTTCAACATGGAAGAACACGGTAATTCAAAAGAAATGTGCAGTAAAACGTGCATATAAAATTGCAGTAAAATGTACAATTATATTCGCATTGGGTTTTTTAAATAAGGATACACAGTAATTTTAAAAAACAGGGTAATCAAGATCTATTCTGAATATTAATTAACCTATGGTATCACAAATAGAAATATACTTACAGATTCAGATAGATCAATGATTCCGAAACAGGATTGATTCCGAATCAGGACCGATTTGGCTTGGACGAAGATATCGGGTTGAACTCTGACTTATGTCAGAGCCACCGTGGTGTTTTCCGATGAGTTGGCATTGTATTGGTGTCAAGCCTTGGCATAGGTAGCCAACGCTCAATGCCAACAGGAAATACATAGGTGGCTCTGACATCAAGTTAGTGTATCAACTCGCCCACCTCGTCCTCCCTGTTGTGCCTTGGAAGTAAGTACTGTAATGAATGCACAACACATTGGAAG
>JBCAUG010687873.1:0-13609 GCA_038406175.1 Haplosyllis leylae | reverse complement strand
AACAGCTAATATGTTGATTATTGTAGAATTTATTGGGGAATCCAGAAAGTGTCTCGCTCTCCCTATCACTAGTCTATTTGTAAGTTGAAAAGTCACAGAACTGACGGCTGAGGCTCAAGATGAACTGAGCACACCGTTCCCAACTTCTTTAAAACTCCTGGATTTTACTATTAAATTTTCACACATGTCTGGTCAGTCGTTGATAAGGGAATATGAAGATATTTTTGAAAGTCAAGAGGTACAATACAAGTTCTTTGGCTGATACCATTGTTTCATTCAATCAATTCTTCCTTTTTTGATTTCGTATGCATCCCATTCTTTTTGAAAAAGAATTAGTCTTCCATAAATTAACTGTTTGGTAATACCGGAAAGACTAGGACTCAAGTCAAGCACAGGTTGTTACTTATGGTTCCATCAGTCGCATTGTTTTATTCGATGAGGAACTCATACACGTATATACCTAATTCAGAAATGCGCCATTTGTATTCACAGCGCAACCTCTCAAATGATTTCCGAAACTTTATTGTTTCTACCGGAAACCATCCTTGTACAATTACAAAACTGAACACGGTTGCCTTTCATGTTTTGCAAATAAGGGGAATTTTGGGAATCAAAACCATGAAATTAGCCAATGAAATTTGATCTTCTATGAACTCTTAAAGTCTTAAGTGCATATGGCCTCTCCACTTCCAAATATAGGCAGAGAATTATTTTCAGTGCAAGTGCCAATTACAGACTGTGTCACTACGCATGTTTCGTTCCTTGTTCCTGGTCTTGCACGAGGCAATGCCTTTTTTTTTCGTACTTGCACGACCTCCTTTGCTGTGTTTGCTATCCTGCAGCACCACCACTTACGAAATCACAGGGAAACTGGATACGTCACGCGGAGTATTGGATCAAGATAAATCACACTGAAGCTGAGACGTAATACCGTTGCAGCAGCTTCTTCACTAAAAACCGGCCGACACATAAGTCAGCATTACGGGTGTCAAATTTCAATGGTTCAACTCCACATGGCGATGGCTACTTTAGCGTTGTCAACAGAGTAGGCTAAAATGTGCTGTCGTTTGTGGTGTTCACAACTTTCATGCCAGGCCGGGAACTTGACCAATTCTGGTGACCGTCAGTCTGGATGATATCGTTAAAAGCAACAGCACTTAAACAGAGAAAGTTGCTGCCTCTTGAAACATATTGTATGTGACCACCATCTCAGATCCTAATGCACCGATGCCGGCGCGTGCTTTAAAATTAGTACTTGTTATCCACATATAGTTCGGAAAATAGTTATGTACCAAAGATGCTTTGTGTTAATCTAGCGGAATAGAAATAAACTCATCTGTCACTGATGCCTTTCAAATTGTCTCCACTCGGAATTGGCTATTTTAAAAGCATTGAACACGGGGTACCAGAGCATGCAATAAGCAGTAAACAACTATGTGAACCAACTCGGCAGAGAAAGGCCCCTTGACAGCTCCAGGCAACACGTAATTACAAGTAGAGCTCACACAGAAATTAAGACTCTTGTTTTGGTGATGTTGTTAATTAGATTGTGAAGAGAAGCCATGGCTGTTATTGTAAGAGATTACGGTAAAGCTTAATTGCATCACGCAATCAGGCTCACTTCCACTGTTGGTTTCTTTCCTCCCCTGCTGCTGATAGTTCCTCTTTTAATTGTTCCGGCCGATCTAAAAATGACTTTGCCCATAGACAACCTTCCATTAACATTACGAGGCAATACCGACCACGTCCCCCATCCTAGTCCAGACCTAGCCGGGTGGGTATCCTGACCAAGTGACCCACCCCACCCCACCTACCCCATCCCCCTTGGCTAGGTCTGGTCTGGTCGCGGGGGCAGGGGAGAGGTGGATACCCTGACTAGCCACCCCTCTCTCCATCCCCCAGCTAGGGGAAGGGGGACCCTGACAAGGTGACCCTCCCCACCTGGACAGGACCTGGACAGGATGCTCCCCCGTGAACGGAAGGACAGACATGTCTGAAAACATTGCTTCCCCTCGTACCTACGTACGTGGTCAGTAAGTAAGTGGCATGCTGGCTCGTGGCATCACTGACAGACAAATTGTCTAGGAATTGTCTATCTAATTGTCATAAAATAACCAGAAATGTTCCCCCAAACACCTGCATCCCCTCATTCAATGACTGAGGTGACGGGCCAGCAATGATATGATGATTTTTGGGAATATGTTGTCTCCAGACCCGTTCATACTGTGCGCTGCGCTACGCTACAACACAATCAGTGTCGTATTAAACAAGAATTGTCCATTAAGATAAACTTTCACAGCCGTCAATCGTGGTCACATTGCGTAAACTAGCCTTTACTTCACCGTTCCACTGCCAGTGGCAGCAAGCAATACATGTAACAGGTAGAAGTTCTGAATACCATGCTTCCTTTCCTCTCTTACGGATTCAAATAAGATGGTTCAAATCCGGCGTGTACATGTATTTCAGCCCTTCTAATTAAGAAACGGATACATAGGCCTTCTTTCCGGAGGATACATGCGGTAAAACGATGCTTGGCATGTCATTTGGGCCTATTTCTTCAGCCTCACTGGCGCATCCAGCTACAGTATTTGCCGTCATCCTCCTGGGACAGACATGAATTGTCTAATTAGGCAGAAACATGTCTTATTTGCACACAGAGTAGCTTCATGTTGTCATATTTCATTAAATTACACTGGGTTCCATTACGTTTTCAGCAGGGAAATTTATCGTGTTTCTCCCAGGATTGATTGTGATTAGAACTGCCGTGTATAATTGCGGCTGTTACGATATGGACTAACTCAATTAAAACCGCCTCTTGGCACACGTAGTTACAGTAAATATCCGTGAAAACAGCCGTATTGATTTCAAATTGTCTATGATGCCATGGACGGAATTCTATTCCAATAAATAATGACTCTAGAAAATGAAAATTGATTCACAAGTTCTCCGAGGATATTCACTTGAGTCGAAGTAAATATTATAACGTGATATGCAAATAAGCAATGATTGAACAGCTAAGAAAGAGCGGCAATTGTTCCCAGAAAAGCGCTGGGCTTGATTTTGTCAAGTCAAGTTGCACATATCGACAAATTTGTCGTTTAAATTCCCTTCAATATGTTCCTGAATGGAACCACCAAACTAAAAGAGATAGTTCCTTAAATTTGACCTTTCATTAATATTTTTGTACATGAAGACAATGCTGAAACGAGAATATGGTAGAAATAACTCGACACTGAATTGAAAACAATAGCTTCCCTTTTTGTTTGGCGACATGCTGAATGTCAAATTAGGGCACAATTAAAACACGCACGAAAGTTGCAGTATTTCCATATTTAATGGCACGTGTACGTTTGCGTGCAAATACGAACACACAATTTAAAGTCAATATTCACATGCATGACTTTGGTCTCTGTCAAAGGTCAATAAGAGCATAATGACCTGGTCCATCCGTAAAACCAATATTTGAGAAGCAATATGGTAATATTTTCAAGGCATTTCCTATTAGTTTTAAGGATTTAGCGTGTTTATTTTGTTCAGTGGAATTTCTGCCTTGCAAAACACTAGCAACCTGGTTGTTCCCACCTGTCGCAGTCCCTGCCCGACATCAGACAAAAAGCTACGACATAATCGTCAATTTTCTACATACACACTACACACATACTATATTCACAAGAAAGTCTTCCTGCATGACCGTAAGAGGCATATCGCCCGTGTTATAGCCTGCCCGGGGGATTGAGGTACCCCTGCCCTATCTGGGGGGTATCCCCTGTCCTGTCTGGGAAGGGGATACCACCGTCCTGGGGGTACCAGCTGTCCTGTCCAGGGGTAGCCGCCCTGTCCTGTCTAGGGGTACACCTCAGACAGGACCAGAGACAGGACCAGCGGGTATCCTGGCTGTGGACGGACAAACAGACACCTGTGGCAACATTACCTTCCCATATCCTTCGGAATTCGATCGTTAAAGATGACCTGTCTGCCTTATTCAGCGGTTTCACTGAATGTTTAAAAAGATAGTGTTGACTTAATGGAGTCACATCTCATTTCCGACCAGGAATGCATTTGTGAGTGTCATACACTTGACACACTTACGAAACCTATGTGGCAAACGATGTATGTGTACTTGTGTACCTTTGGCTGAAATTCTAATGATTTAGTGTGGGATTTTTAATTAGTCGTTTGGGTTTTGTACTGAATTTTAAGTAGCAAATTTGCATTGATACTTTTTTACGTATCTGCTTTGTATTCCTTTGCTATGGAACGATTCAGGAGAAGTTAGCACACAAAACATTTTGTGGGGCATAATTTTGCGATTGCTAAATGTCCTCTATCTTTACCTCCTGGTAACTGAGAAACCAATTTAATTAAAATTTGTGCTAAAAATCCCTCTAGTTATTGTATGAAGGTTTAATATGATTACAGGTGGATTTCTAAACTTAGGTCAGATTTTAGTCAAAAGTCATGTCCAGAAAGTTTTAGAATTGGTGATACAACTGTATAAAGTTGTCGCAATGGAATATGCAGTAGTTTCGCAAACGAAGTGGAAGTTACTAGCACCAGCTATCCGTGCCCAATAAAGCAGCGAGTAACAACAAGCGCTGCCAAAAAGTAGACTCGTTATAGTTGTATCATTTACGTAACCCGTATCTAGTGTACGGCCTAAATAAGGCAGTAAAATCCTATTCCAGTGACACACAAGTGATCCAAGTAGCCCGATGCTTTCGGGTTGATGTTACAATTTTCTGTCAAAGGTTTTTCCGCTAAACATGCATGTTTATCGTCGTCGTTTCTTTTAAAAATGCCTGCATGATAAATTCACCCATGATTTATTTACCTTTCGTATAAATATTCGCTCTACGCCTCTCGTTACGAGATGTTCCGCAGACTCAATAAATACAATAATACAGCGGTATGTGTAAGATATGTATTCCTGTCGTCTAGACACTCGATTACCAGAAATTAGACCGGCCGTGATCGTGCAGTTCATAAGAGATAGATTTGATATTTTTGCTTGCTTCTCAGTCGAATAGTTTTTTTTCGCAGACGGAAGAAGAGATTGCGATCTTAATAAAGTCTCTGTCGACTGCTTTCGTCAATACACATAAAAATAAGACCAAGACGCAAGAGATTCAGCTGCAATGTAGCCTTATGTTATTATTGTTTTGTGATGTTAAGATGTAACTTTGGTCTGTGTCTTAAACTTGTGATCTGCCGTTGTGTGAAAGTGCCGGGCAGTACCAAAGTTTTTAATCAGGCTCGAACGGGACTTGAAGCACAAACTTTAAATACAAACCGTATAACTTTATATCATTCTTATTTATGACCATGTCTAAAATCCAATCTTCTAGCAATACTACTTGTCGTGAAAAGATGCCTATCTGTACGCAACCTAGATTTACAACTATGGCACTAGAGCAATTTTCATGAAACGCCTGTCCGTCAACCGTAATGTTCTTTACTGTATTTAACTGTCATCTCCAAAAACTCATTTACGATGCTACCACATGCGTTTTTTCGTGAAAGTTTTTGGAAGACACACGTCCTTTTTGTGAGGTCACTGATACCCCTGTTTTGGACTTCTGGTGACATCTGTCCTGGTTTTCAAGGCCAGTGTGGATCCCTTGGGTGCTACATGCATTCACCTGGTGTGACACCTGCTGAACTCTTGGCGAGCATTGCAGTTGGGACTTTTGCTAATACATGTACTAAATTCCACAAACGATGTAAAATCCTAGCTGGGCAGTATTTGGACAAATAAATGTTCACAAAATTTTTCTTATATTCCTGGATAGTTTTATACATAGTTTGGTAACTTGTTCTGCTAAGGTCTTTCAGCAGACCAGCATTTTTTTACCATGCAATTCCATACCAGCCATATTGGTTTATCATATTTGATATGAATACAAGATGCACTATTTAGACTGTCTACAGAGATAGACCGGGCACTTTAGCCTTAGGTAAAAGATGAGCCGGGGTCTTATTTGCTAAATATTTAGGACAGTCTGTAGGTTAGACATGATCGGAATATATTATCGCAAAAGATGGCTGCATGTAAAACCAGGGATGTTGTTTGATGCCTACAGAATAGCTTCGCATGGGAATTGTATGGGAGGTTTTTTAGCCGTAGGGCATGGTTATTGATTCTGATGCTTACGAATAAAAATTGTGAGAGAAACCTGCTATTCAAGATTCCCCCTTATGTTTCAGACAACTCAAGTTCGCAGTAATTTTGCCATTTATTTCCCATTAGTATCTATCGGTGCTGTGTGTCTGTGACTTTTTTCGCAGAATATTAGCTTCCACGTGTAGAGAACTGTTCTGTAGGGGGATACAATGTTTGTAAATGAGCCAAATCCTCTAGACTATAAATTGACATTTCTGATCTTTTTTGGATTGAATACATGACTCATTCCCCTTCCCTTTCCAAGTTCCTTGTTGGGTTGGATTTCATTGCATCATGGTTGAGGGATACAATTGATATTCCTAATAATTCCCTTGCGGATAATGACCATTTCATAACCTTGACCTTTACAATGTCATCCCTTTACCTTTGATATATTACCAATATTCTGTCCCCGAAATGGAAAACAGGATTTCAGTTGAGACAGCTTCTACTCTAATTCCCCGTGGCATTGAGTTGTGGGGCTTGAAATGACAGTAAATAGAATTGATTTGGCCTTGGGATTTTCCCGAACAAGTGTGCAGACTCACGGCCATCCAGTGTCCCTTATTAGATAAACGGTTAACATACAATTTAAATGTCCAGCTACGGACAACACTGCCACACTAACGAGCAAGGCCCAACTGGATACTGACCAAATTTGCCGGCGGAAAATTCCGTCTGTTATATTTTGGTGCGTACTTTACCGTGTGACCCCCAGTGCAAATATCTGTCGAGAATTTGAGATTCTGTGACGCAACATTTCATGACAAAACGTGGATGATTCCGGTGCAAATGGCGAACTCCATCTCCATGTGTCACCCTATTCTTTAAAAGCATCCACTTAAAGCGGGTTTTTTTTTTTACATGAACCAGAAGTTGCCTTGGACTTAGTATTGGAATTTTACAGATTTACCAGAGAAGAATTCGTTTTATTACTCTGGAGCCTTCTAGGATCCGGAAACCACAAGCTCTTTGACCATTAACATTTATTCCCCCAAAGACACCAGACTGTGACTTAACATTTTCATTCCACTAGTCAAACGGGACTAGTGGACCTTGAAATGTACTGGTCCTTAAGAAATTGTTCTAGTCCTTCGAATGTTTTATCAAGAGTGTAAATAATAGTAATTATTATTTGTGGGTTGCAACATTTCCTATTTTAAAAATGTGGAAGATGTAAATACTTTTTATGGTGCCACTGATACCCTCAGCCCCTGAATGGTGATATTTAGGCCGAGCAAAGCCAGGCCAGAAAACTTTTGAAACTAGGATACTGAAATTTACTGCTGAAGCTGCAGATTTGCACTAGTCAAACAGGACCAGTAGCTCTTAAAGTTTACTAGTCCGAGGTCCATTTCCACTCGTCATTGACGAGCGGACTAGTGTTAAGGCACAGCCTGCAGACTGAGAGTCAAAATGAAAGTAACAACAGTGTAGATAAATAACTATGTTCTGTCATACCTATTAGCCATTCCCGTATCTTATGTTACACTGTACATTGGAACGTTAAGTTCAAAGCACTTTAAATTTTCTCACCTTTAAAATGGCACTTTTAGGAAAACTGAGTTCATCTTCTGCTGTTGCCTGGAAGTCATGCTTCGCTTCTGCCTCCATGACTGCCCTCTGCAATTTTGGGAAATGAAATATCTGTATAGCAAGACGAAGCTGCCACCTTATGGGTGAAATAGTGCCGTTCAGCCTCTTGAAATCATTTGTTTTGTCTCCTCACTTCAAGCGTAAATTATTCATCATGGTCCTAGTTATAATCTCCACTAATATTTATTACACCAACCGTAATCAGTTGATTGAATAAAAAATGGCAATTTTAAAGACCTTTCTAAACTTTTTAGCAAGTCTCCACTATTCACTTCCCAATAAGTCAAGCATGACGTTTTCACCTTAACTAGTGCCAACATCACACACGACATAAGTTTACAAAAATAGAAGCAGAAATGCAGTTTAGGTAGATTTTGCTTTCTCATAAAAATAAACCCTCCGGCTTCCAGCCTTCACTTGAATGTTTCATGCATTGAAACTGGTACCTTTATTCCGCTTTTGAATTTACAAAGAAGTAGTTTCGCCATATCACGAAACATGACATAAAAGGACTGTACTCAGGGATCTTTTGACCATGTTAACCAGGAAGACACATAACTCCTGTTTTGAGTCATCAGTTAGGTGGTCCTGAAACTCCCTAAATTTCATGATACCAGATCACATTCACCTGTATCTGCCCAATAAAGTCTTTGAATATCTTAGTGAAAATAAATTATGTCCCGACCTACCTAATATGTTGTTAAAGGCCCATAGAATCAAGTGTTTTCGCAATCACCTACAACATGAAAGGTTGTACTTGGAAACTCGATGTTGCCCAGGCTGTATGGTGGTCGTAAGCACTCTGAATAGTTTGTTCCAAGTGTCAATTTATGCTACAGGAAGATGTTTTGCCATTTAAACATATTGGATCAAATAAGAAATTCCCACAATGCTTCACTTCCTGTCAACTGGTTCCCCCAGGTAAATTTCACCCTTACAACAGGCTGCGCAACCTGAACCAAGTGCCGTTTTAGGCTGTCCAGCTTGAAAAAGTTCTTTCCAAGTGCAACCAAAGACATGGAAGCGGCCAATTCTCGAGAAATCTCATGTGCTTCTCTGACGGCATTTCCTTTCGAACAACAACCAAAATGGCCCCCGTCACATTGTAAGTCAATTAGAAAAAGAATTATTAAATTTGACGGGAGAGGATAATTGTTGAGATCTGAAACTGTTCCAGAAAATAGGTAATATTGTATTAATTACTTTGTGTAAGTTTGAAAAAATCAAAAACTCTATTAGATAACAGTGACAACGCTATAAGTAACCTTCCCCTGCCGATCAAAGATGGCAGCCGCCATGAAGGCCATGTGTAGAGATGCACTTAAATGACAGTTGTAGCTGTGTACCTTGAAATACAAAGAAAATGAAACAGTGCAAAGCACTTCGTAATTAAAGTGGGAGCTGTTGATGCTAAACTTCAATAGTTAAACTGTGGCGGATCCAGGATTTCCCAGAGGGGGGTGCGCAAACCCCCAAGGTGGGGGTGCCAACCTACTATTTGACCAATTTTTTCCCCAAAACTGCTAGTCTTCATGAAAATAAAGAAATTTTGGCCCAGAAGAGGTAGGGGCGCCCCCTAGATCCGCCGTTGCAAACTTATTGACTGTTGAAGGCTTCTTATTGCAATGACTGGGTTGTACAGGACTCCACACTATGTGACTATGACAACATCGCCAATTCCTATGTAGCCCATTATAAGCAAAAACAAATCGCAGTCGCAATCAGAATAAATCGCACAGTGTGAACGAGAGCCCTAAGTTGTCTGAAAGATTTTTTTTGCGAAATAATGAAGAAAATCATGAATAATTCTAGAGTTTTTTGGTTTGTTTTAAAAAAAAATTGGAAGACATAAGTCCTTTTCGTAGGGCCACTTATGCCCCTGTTTTAGACTTCTGGTGACATCTCTCCTGGGTTTCAAATCCAGGTTGGATCCCTTTTGCGTGCTTTCTGGCCTATGGGATCCTCAGATTCACCTCTGGTGCGACACCAGCTGACTGTATAGAGTATAATTCTAGAGTTTTATTTGCAGATGGCTGCAGACAATTGGGACGATGCCCCAGTGGTGGCGGAGGTGCCAGAAATCAAGTTGTTCGGTAAATGGTCTGCAGATGAAGTTCAAGTGAGCGACATCAGTTTGGCTGTAAGTATTATCTTCCTATTTTTTGGATGTGCTAGATGCATCTTATTTCATGTCATAATTTCTTTTGAATTAGAAGAATAGAAATTAGAGGTTTGTAAACTTTATTGACTAAAACACTGGCCTCATGTCGAACGCTTTGTGGTTTCATGCGAAACAACATGCAACACTGAAGAACGTTCATGACCTATTAAAAGTGATAATTAGATAATCAGTCGGAAAATTTAAAGGAATCTTATCATAGCTTCAAAATTAACTTGTAGGATTACATCGCAGTCAAGGATAAATATGCCAAGTTTCTCCCGCACTCTGGCGGCAGATACCAAGTGAAGCGATTCCGCAAGGCACAGTGCCCCATTGTGGAACGTCTTACCTGTTCACTAATGATGCATGGACGTAATAACGGTATGTAACATCCATTTAATTTTCTTCTCACAGTAAAATGTGTGCGTTCAGCTTGACAGCATTTTATTCTTCGCCTGATAGTCTCTGAAATTTATGTTAGGAGAATGTTCTGCCAAGTGGTTAATTAAAACTACGAACTTTTTGAAAGATATCAGTGAATGTCTGTTGCAAGAACGTGTTACACTCAGCAAAATTCTGGAAAGACGCTTCTCATTGCAGGAAAGAAATTGATGGCAAGTAGAATCGTCAAACACGCTTTTGAAATCATGCACTTGCTCACAGGAGAGGTAGGCGTCTTGTCGTCGTTTCGTCTAAGATTTAGTACATTACAGTATAAAAGTTGTTCTTTTGGCACATTGACTTGGTAGTGGTGACATTTTATCAAAGTTTTCTGTAGCTGAGTTTTTGTAGTAGTTTTAGGCGGGATATTCAATTTGCATTACTCTGTTTTCAGAACCCACTGCAAGTTGTTGTGAATGCCATTATCAACAGTGGACCCCGTGAGGACTCCACACGTATCGGACGCGCTGGTACCGTCAGGCGTCAGGCTGTGGATGTGTCTCCCTTGAGACGGGTGAACCAAGCTATCTGGCTACTGTGCACCGGAGCCCGTGAGGCCGCATTCAGAAACATCAAGTCGATTGCGGAGTGTTTAGCTGATGAACTTATTAACGCAGCGAAGGTAAGGACATCCACATTTCCCTTCAGAACATTCATTGTAACTGCAATAGTGTGAAATTTTGCACTGACTTCACATCAAACTTTTCTCCTGTTTTTAGTGACTTATCAGTTTACTATGGTGTCCGTCTGGTTGTGGACAGTTATGAAAGTTTTCCAATTTTTATCAGATTTCAAAATTCCAAAACCAAAATGTGTTTCAGGACATTCTCAGCTACTTTGATTATTGGGTTCCACCCTTTCTCACGCCACCCATCGCATTGTCTCTCTGTATCTTTATCAATTTATCTCTTCATCAGGACATCTCCCAACCTAAAGCAATGTTATGGTTAAATAAAATCACATAATCAGATGGAGCGCGACACAATTCTAGTGAAGCATTCTTGTTATTCTTAAACCAATGTTCACTCCTGGTGTATTTTTGCTTGCAGGGTTCTTCAAACTCGTACGCCATCAAGAAAAAGGACGAACTTGAACGTGTTGCCAAGTCCAACCGTTAAATTTGTGTTTATATTATGTGAACGAAGAAATAAAAAAAAACAGAAGAGAAGTTTATGTAGTTATTATATTTGAACGAATGCAAGGCTGCTTAGGTTGTCTGACTTTTGATGGGACGATGGTTGTCAAAGAACATCGGATTGAGATCAAAGGTCCCGCTCATTGAAATAAATGTTTTTAATTCGAATTTTGGAACAATTCGTTTCGGTCCGGTACTCGGAATTGTGATCGTGTTCCATCTAATACTGTCATGTGGCCGGAATGAAAAACCTGGCTATAATAATTACAGCAAAAGGAAAACCTAAGACATGCTAGTGAAACTAGCAATTCAACACAGTTGTCAAAGTAATCCCGACTCCTGGCTTTTAATGGCGATTGAGTCTTTGTATCGGAGAATGTAAAAAATAACTGCCATTTGGCTGAGTCCTTGAGCTGCATACTTGTGGCATCTAGTTCAAAATTGACCCAAAAATACGGTCAACTTAAGCATTTACAATTGCCTTGCTCAGTTTGGTCATTCGTCCCAGAATGGTTTCAATAGATCAAAAATTTGAACGGCATGTTTGTGAAATATTTTCCAAAAGCCAAATCGAATAAAACTACCTTAGTTTCAGGCAGCTTTACGGAACCTGTAAGTCTGCATTGATGATGAGTTTGCTTCAGCCATGATTTTAGTAGATTATTGCAGGAACAAGGTAAATACACAAATTGCAAGTGGATAAACCAAGAAAAGGATAATTGAATATTTCTTTCGAAGATTACATCAAACTTCAATGAATCTCACAGAAACCGTTAGTTCGCAGTGGACCACTCAAGTTTTTCCTTATGAAGATGTATTCTGTAGAATTCTATGGAATTCTATAGAATGTGATAAATCACTAAAGAATGAATTAGGATACATTTAAATGTTGTCCATGTTACATGTGTCTCTGTGGCGCCCTGCTAGCACCTCTTAACTCTCAAGCAAGAGGTAGGGGGTTCAAATACCACTTTTTACAAATTTTTATTTTAAATTCTGTAGCATTCTACAGAATCTCATTAGGAAAAATTCCACTGCTTCACTAATTGAAGACGATACAACGGTTATCGGGGAAGGTGAAGGGTAAAAATTCAGTGCATGTTTAACACGAAGAAACATACAGGGAAATTACGTGCGTTTGAATGAAATGTGGGAAATCTGCTACGGATATATGACTACATGTTTCACCCCTCTCCAAGCAAGAAATCTGTATGAGAAAGCAACAAGCATCTTAGGTTTGCAAGAAGTGATGGACAATCGTGAAGAGAGCAGAAGAATTTTTGGTCCAGTAACTCGGAGGAAATGGACCAAAAGTCAACTTAATGTAAGCCTCTGACAGGTATGTACCATAACTGCCATCAATTAAAGCTAAGCATCCCCCTGGACAGGGTATGTACCATAACTGCCATCAAATAAAGCTAAGCATCCCCCTGGACAGGGTATGTACCGTACGTAACTGCCATCGATCAAAGCTAAGCATCCCTCTGGACAGGATACCTTAACCAGGCCTGCACAACGATGAAAAACGGAAGTGACGTAGATTGAGTGGTAAAGTAGCTAAAATTGTAAATATTAAGTTTTTTTCTGATTTCTCATTCTTAAACTAATTGGGACTTCTGAAATATATCCTATACGAGAACTAACAATATTCTTCACCGAGTTGTGGGTGTAACAGCAATTGACATGCAGTACTTTTAGAAATATTTGGTGAAAATGGTGAGACCTCATGTTATCATCATTAACCACCAACCAAATTCCGCAACCAAAATCCTCAAATCTTTTTCGGAGAAGTACAATATTTCATGAGATTCATGTAATGATAAAACAAATTAAATATCAATATAATAATATTCAAAATACTTGATTTCAATGTTGCAGAATTTGGTAAATGTGAAATTTGGCTGATATTGAAATGACTTTCCCCATTTTTGGTCTCAATTGTCTCTAGTGATTCAAGGTCCAAATGACATAATTAAACTCATCTTTCATGAAAATTGTTAAATATAAATGTAGGCTTTGCAGAATTTGACTGATTAAAATTGCACTGGTCAATACAAACAGGATATTTCATCACTTTGCGGAATTTGGCTGTTATTATTTTGCAGAATTTGACTGC
>JBCAUG010687762.1:0-13610 GCA_038406175.1 Haplosyllis leylae | reverse complement strand
ATGAGGGGAGAAGGTAGAAGGGGGAAATGGTGCCTTAAGCTGAGGGCTCAAGTGTTAAAGGGGAGCAGCTCTCTGCTCCTAGGTTTAAGGGAGGGTGCCAAGTTAAAATGGGGGGGGTCAGTAAATGATACTACACCAGTATTTCCAAAAAAGTGACAAATTTAACAAAGCAAAAATTGAATATTATTTTTTCAAAAAATTTTTTTTCTGTATTTCAAACTCTACTCTACTCCATCACCCTGAGTAAAGTTCAGAAAATACTTCCATTTTTTAGGAATTCAGAAAATACTGCCCAAAGTTTTATAAAGGATATCTATGATAATTTTTTTTGAGTTTTTGGAATAGTTTTTATAGTGTCTGGAAGAAACTATAACTTGTTCCAAATATTTGATGATAGATAATCATTTCTGATACATTTCTGATCCAACCTACATGGAGATATTTTGATTATTTTATTCTGGGAAAAAGTTGGTCATATCAATAATTTCAATAAAGATAATTATTGTAATATCTCCCTCAACTAAAAATGACCATATAAATCATAAATACAGTTCCTTCACTGCAGGAGCTCTAGTCTCTAGAAATTCTTGACATCCCGGGAAACTACATTACTACTTTACAAGAGTGAGCCTTTAGCCCCCTAGAAAACCTGAGAGAATTATTTCTGTGGGAGAATCAGTTGGTGTCCTTCAGTGGGGATGCCTGGAATGGCCTGTCATCCTTGAAACACCTGGACCTGAGCTTCAATGGTCTTGAGATCCTTCAGTGGATTCAGACCTCTTGCTGGTCTCAAGGTTCTTTAGTTGTCTTACAATAACATCACAGGAGAGATTGAAGGATGTTTATGGAAAGGACTACAGTCTCTGGAGAAGCTGAGTCTGACTGCCAACAAGATCCACACCATTTAAGATGGAGGGTTTTCACCTTTAAACCAGCTCAAAGAGCTTAACCTGCTGGACAACTTGATTGATGGAGTCATCACCCCAGATACATTTCAAGGTCTGGATTCCATAGAAGCCCTGGATCTCTCCAGAAACATCATTGATGGTATTGTAGATGGTGCCCTCAGCTCCATGATTAACATACAGAAGCCTAACCTTGAGATTAACAACCTAACACAGCTATCAGAGGGTGCTTTCATGGGGCTTCCATTCCTACAGAGAAGGGGCACCACCTCAGCACAGTCTGCTGTCCTCCAGGTGTCACTGTACAAGAACCCCATTAATTGTAACTCAGAATTCTGGTGGCTAATCGAAGCTGTGACAGATGAAAGGGTATAAGTGGTGGGAGCCAGTATATATTCACCCATGCATTAACTACCCAGATGACAAGTGGAAGAAGGTGAATCCAGGATGTGACATCACTACCATACCGGAAGTAGAAGTGGAAGTAGAATGGGGTTAGGGAATGGAGGACAAGGAGAAAGCAAGTGGACAGGAAGCAGTAAATGAACAGGAAGTGGGTGACAAACAGGAAACAGTAAAGGAACAGGAAGTGGGTGACAAACAGGAAGAAGAGGAACAGGAAACAGAAATGAAGTAGGATACTGATAATGGAAAACTGATCCGCTGAGGGTGCAGCACAATTTCTATGGGAATTTGGTAATAATAATAATAGAATTCTATCTGGTTTGTTTTCAATAACAGCATCCCTAAAAACCCACCGAATTTGTTGATTCTTGAGTCATTTTGTTTCTCAAACTGTCGTTCGTTTGATGTTAATTTTACAAAAATCTCATTAATAAATTATAGAACTTAACAGCATGGCACATCTTTATTGTAAAGATAATACCAAACATTTGTTTCACTGGAGATTTTCTTGTCAGTAAATTCTATTCTATCAGTTAAAATCAAATTTTAATCTTGAAAGGCTTAACCTTTAAATTGACATCCCATTTCAATTGAATATAATGTCCAAGTCTAGTAATTTTTCTATTCAAATAAACTTTATACAAATTTCTGATGAACTCGACTGGGTCTGATTATCATACAAGTCAAAAATACTTCTCTATGGAAGCTTTTCAAGGCCAAAATTTATTAGTTTAAGTATTCAAGTTTTGTGTTCAAGAAGAATACTTTACTATTTTTCAAAAAAGAAAGATTAGCACAGAAACTGATTACATTATATTTCCTGTTACCCCATCTATCATTAATGCAAAAAGTTAAAGTATCAACATCAGGAAAATCGGGTAAATCAAATCTACACACACACAATGTAATTGCAAAATACTGAAAGATATATAAATGGGTTACATTACATCACACATTATTTCACTGCAAAAATTCAACATTAAAATAATACATTACATTAAACATCTACACATTGGTTCATTGCAAATAAAAATAAGTTTCAATAACGAATTCCATTGGATCCTTACAAGTTACTTCATTGCACAAATTACAATTATCTGCATCACAAAAAGTCAGTTAGATTAAATATTCAAATATAATATAACTGCAAGCAATTAAAATCAAAAAATGTCTTGCATTGTAGTTCACACATCTATTAGTTCATTGTAAAAGCCTACAAGGACCAACACCAAAATAATGGATCAAATTAAAAACATACTCTTGTATTTCAATTCTATTTTGTAAATATAGTCATGGGGACTAGGTTCTACAGTTCTCTTTCCTTAGAATTTTAGTTCAATGTAAACATGAATTATACATTTTTCTTTGACATTTTCTTTACTGCAAGATCTTCAAGAAGATGACATTATGAGAACATTGAATTAGACACATTATCCAATTATCAGGTAAATCCACATAAATACATTACTACAGTAATAAACTAAACCAAGATTAATTACTACACCACGTACTGATAAGTATCAAACTTAGGTAAGATTCACTGTACATAAAATCAACCATTGTGTTCAATATATATGTCACTTGACCCATTTTCATTGTACTTGACACAACTTTTTCAGTCTCAAGTCTCATTTGGGAGAATATGTCAGATTGCAAAAATTGGAACTAGGTCACATGGAAGTAGCTCGACCATGATTTAAACACATTATAGTTAGTGTGCGTGCTAAAACTCCACTACTACTATTACTCCACTACTACTACTATTTATCTATTAACATCCATGTTTACTGTTTTAAGTTCAACATATATGTTACATAACTGATCACATTTCATTAATAAAATTTCCAAATAATTCAGTAATTTAATCACCAATGGTTGAGATTATGGAAAAATTATATGCTATGACCTTTTGTGATCAGGCAAATGGAATCAAAAGAAAATGGAATTACCATTGGTCATCCGCATTTCTACTTGATTTGCTACATTTTACACAATGTCATTATTACACATCTTCAGGTTTATCTGTACTCACCTCACAAGGGAATTCTGGACACTTTGGGGAATGCCCATTACATTAGGCTAATTACTGCACAGTGCGATGCAGCTCAGAAATAAGGATGAAGGAAGTAAGTGTCATTATGTACAAGAATAAATACACTAATATTTCTAAATAAAATTTGTTAACAAGTAACAATCAGCTTCACATCTTTTGTTATTTGGATTTTTCCAAAAAAAAATCGTTCCATGTTACTTAAAAATTTCTTCAGCGAAAATTAATTTTTACAACATGTTACTCTGAATTGATAAAAATAATTGACACTGGAAAGTTTTTGTCCATATTTCAGCAAAAGAATGTGTAATATAACTAAATATTTGAATGAACGTATCTGCATAGATCTGTACATTGCGGATAAATTTCTAATTTCTGAGCAATGACAGTATATTTACCAGTCTCGAAGAAAAGACAACCAAATCATGATTTTTGATTTAATGTTTCACGACTTGTTTATTTTAGCTGCAGAGGACATCATCAAACGCAATACACCCCATGTAAATGATAATTTTCAAAAAATCTACATCCTTCCATTTTGCTACTGAGGAAAGATGAAAAGAAAAAATATCAGTAGGTCTGGGGCAACCAAGCCAATTTACACGGGGATGGATCTTATTCTAACCCAAGATAACATAAAAATTAAATTCTTTACGTAATTATCTATTTTTTTGGCCAAAAATGATGCAGATCTGATGCTTAGTTTCCTTGGAAATTGCCTTTTTAGAGACCAAAGAGTCGTTGTTTTGGCTGGCATGTTGCTCCTTGCTATGCAATGCTCTTTGTGGCTCCACCCCTGGTCTTTGGTCACACAACCAAATGCCCGCCGGGCTTTTGTTTGACTCAGACCAAAGACCTTGGTCTGAGTCAACTAAGAAGGCATCAGCGGGTTAGAATAGGACATAATCACCTGATCAGATAACCATTGCGTTATTCTTTTTTTGGCAATTCTTATTGAAATGATTGTTTTGTGACAGAGAGATTTTGGTCTAGATCAGACCACCCAGTCATTAGGCAAGCCCTCGGATAGGGTTGACCTTGGTCTGGGGCAACCAAGGCAATTTACCGAAGATAGATCTTTAAACCATTATGCCTCATAAGTGAAGGAATTGGAAACAATTGAATTGTCCTCTATTTAGATTGGTGAAAACTAAACTAGTAACAGCTAACTTTTGACATTGCCTTTGTTAATTGTTGATCTAGTTTTTCCTTGGGAAAATGAATTCTGTAGAATTCTATAGAATCTGATAAATCACTGAAGCATGAATTCGGATGAATTCAAAAGTCCTCCCAGTTACCCGTGTCTTTGTGGTGCTGTGCCAGCACCTCCGACTATTAAGCAAGAGGTATTGGGCTAAAAAAACACTTTTTACAACATTTTATAAAAAATGCAGTGGAAATTCTATTCGAATGTGTAACTTTAACACCAGCAACATGAAGATTTTCATGTTTTGCCACTATCTATTCAAAATTGACTTATGACTTCCACCATAAAAATGATTTTCGGTTATTTTTACTCAGGAATTGATTTCAAAAGATTCAAAATATTCAGGCTATTTTTATATCTGTCTTCTTATATTTTGCAATACATTTCATTAAGCCTGTATAAATAACCCATAGTCCTAAGGCAACAAGGAGCACATACCTCAGTAGAACATCCTCAAGGGCCTCTGTGTATGACAGAATGGTATTTCTAAGCCCACAATTAGTTTCACAGCCAAAGGCAACATATTTTGCTTTCCCCATGTTCAACACAGCAATGAAGAAAGTGGCTATGTAAGAGAGGGTGGCAGCTATGTTAGCTCTGTGCTCTTTGTATGGTCTTATTATGGCATTACCTGCAGTCATAACCATCACCAGTGTGATCATGGCATAAAGTCTAGGAACTGGTTCAGTAATAAATGTTCTACACACCACTAGAATGACTCTGTAAATCTTGTGAATCCCTAGCCAGGTGAATCTGATCCCAAACACACTGAGACATTTGTAATGTTTCAACAAAGATTCTAAAATCTCTTCTTCACAAGAATCCCCTTCTTTGATCACAATGGGCTTTTTGTTTCCTCTGTTGGCTACTACTTTAGAAACTCTGTCTGGATTGACATTTGTATCCACAGTTTTATTTTCAATCATATCTATCTTGTCTTCTACTGGTGACATTGCTGTGTCTCCAGTTTTCTGGTCACTTACTATTTCTTCAGATCTATCACTAAAGTCTACATCTAGTGATGGTTTATCAGTAACTTGTTCAACATCATTCCTTGTTGGCTGAAACTCATATTTCTGTACACATTGCTGTCTGTCAGAACCTTCTCTGTCTGTTGAGCCATCTGCAGTGATGGATATTTTCTCCTGAACTTCTTTTGTAAATTTTTCAATTTTCTCCTCAACTGATATCTCAACTATATCAAAAGTTTCAATTCTATGTCTAAATGGTAACATTTTAACATGGTATATTTTCCAAATTTTTACCACATGAAAACCTACCATAACAGGAAGTGGGAACAAGCAAGCTAGAATAAAAGTCTTCACAGACATCTTTTTGTCTTGAACATAGAAGGGGCAATGAGCAAGAACAAAGAAAATTGGAACTACACTGATCCAGATGTAAACTAGAATACCTATTTGCCACCAGTTGTAACATTGAATGTCAGCTTGTATAAATAGCACTGAACTATCTTTAATATCAACACATTGTACCAGCATAAAACTCCCCATTACCAGTTTTTGGTATGACAGAACTATTGTAAGTAGGAATGCTTCAACTAATTTCACCCTCAAGTGATCAAACACTTGGTGGCATATGAAATATGACAGAAGTCTTTGAATTAGGTACACAGTGAATAGGAAAAGCATGACAAGAAAACCAAATGATATTTGAAATACAACCTTCAGAACTGCAGTAGATGCTGTGAAACAAAGTTCTGTGACATCAATGTAAGCTTCCAGGATAAAAGGTGAGAATTCTAAGAATTTTACCACAATATTTTCAGTTTTTACTTCTATTTCGGGCAATTGGACAGTGAGCAGTCTTGAATCTTGAACATAATATAACAGGATTTGCATGTATTTCAAACCAGTCTCATTTGTATTAGGATCTTTAAAAGTTTGTTGCATCTTTGTACATTTAACTTTGAGTTCCTTCCTCCTAAATTTGTCTTTACAAATTGTATAGAATTGTTTAATAAGTTTCATAAGCTTCTTTTTGATTTCATTTAAAGACAACAGAACGACTACATATATTGAAGCAGCTGAGATGAATAATGATGTTGCAAGACCTGATCTACAACTTTGTACTGGTAAACATTTGGGAGTAAATATTGATTCAGTCAAATTCTCTTGGCACCTTCCACACAGAGTTCCTGTTCTTCCTGTATCACAGGAATCAATTGCTGTGCAGGTTTCATTACCTTGGCAACAGTAACCATCTGGACATCTGACCAAGGAAACAGATGTATTTGTAGCCTTATAACCCCAATAATTGGGGAGAGGGTGAATGCCACCTTCACATCTGGCTCCAACCGGACATGCCAGACAAGAAGGGTCAAAAGGGACATAGTGATATGCATTATGTTCCAAATTAAGTTGATAGGTAGATCCCCCATATACTTTCAGTGAACCTGCTTGAAGAGAGTATTCAAATTTTTCTCTACACACACGTTTACATGAATAGAACATATCTGTCCAACTTCTGGTTTTAATTTGAACCTTTTCACCTTCTGAACACTGAATCAAAACACATTCTAATTTGCACGGTCCAACTACATATAAATGCATCATTCTTTCTACGATAAATTTGGTGTTTAACAGAAAAATGCCTGAATTTTTTATTGCAATTTTGTCTGCTGGGCTTGACTCAGTTTCCAAAATTGTATCAATTATATAAACGGAGATAGCATAGTGTCTAGGGTAATATTTGATGGAATCCCAAAAGTCGTAATCCAAAGAAGGCCGGCTTCCCATGACGTGTTCTGTATCTTGAACCTCAATCAAGGTACACACATAACAATTGGCTGTCAACTGAGAAGAAACTATTCTAATACTTATTACATAAGAAAGGCTTATAAAGGGTTCCATGTTCACCCATATTGAGTTCTCAAAATGAAAGGCAATTCTACCTTGGTGTGAACCTTGGTATGAATTTCCAGACATAATTGTTACATCGTGCATTTCAACACTGTTCATCTTGACATAAAGAAAAAACGTTTTGGAATTAGAACTGACCACGATTTCTGAATTGGACAGTGAAGTGTGATCAATTTGAAGTAAAAATAAGGTAAGTGTGACATCTGGTGGTTCATTCGTGATGATTATGCTAACATGATCTACATCACATTAACTAAAATTTAGTGCCCTCCATGTATTACACGTATAAACACGTATAGCTGAGCCCAAGTTGTGGAGTGTTTTAAATACAGTGTGTTGTATATTGATTGTTTTATTATGTAGGATTGAAAGGATCTTACGTTATCTCTTGTTGGAACTGGTTCATACTGACTTCTATGGATGTAAATTATGAAGACTTTGAAGAAGCAGTACTTGAAATTGATCAGCCCATACATCCTGAATTCTGCGTTGAAAAAATTAGAGCCGAAGTTTCCGTGATTGATGGTGACGTTAGTCAAGCCTCGTTCTTTCACACGTTCACTGTCAGACACTGTCCAATTTACACCCAAGATAGCTGAAAAAAAATGCATGTAAAATTTACTAAGTGTTTCACAGCAAATGCAATCCAATGTATAGAACCTGAAACTCCTTATTATAACACTTCGTAATAAATAAATCACTTTCAATAATTTTACTCATGCAATACAATCCAACGTGTGTCCATAACTGGAAAAATTGATATGGACTGGTGCGCTACAGAGGGGAGTGAGGGAGGAAGTGTGCATGTACAGGTGTGATGTCATTTCCTGTCCAGGTATGACTAATAGCTTCTTGTGTACACCCCCCATTCAATTACTTGAGTTTTTCATAAATTGGCTGAAATTGGCAATGATGGCAATAATGCCATCAGATCTTTTGAAAACAAAAACATAAGGAACAAAATGTCTACAAATGGCCTGATATTTCACTTCCAAAGCAATAACTTTTCTCATTCACAGAGAGGGATGTCATACCCCTACATGCAAATAACCCTAAAGCTCCCCACAACCTCACTGTAGCTCAGTTACACTATCTACTACCTTTCAGCCTAGCAGACACTTGAAAATATAGAAGCAGCACCTAGGAACTTGTCTCTACCTCCTCACAGGACAAAAGGCTTTAATATTTGGACACTACATATGTAGTCACTGGCAGTTTTCGAGGTTCAGTGGTACGTCTACTGTAGAACTTGGCACTCAGTGCTGAGTGCAAATTTTGGACATGAGAAGAGCTAAAGATACCCCAAATGATGAACTCTCTAGCAAGTCTCATTTCTAGTGAGATTTCACAAGATCTGGTTAAGGATTTTATAAGATCTGGTTAAGGACACTCCTTAAAGGTACTCTCTTGGAGGGATCATTGTAAAAGATGTACCTTTACCCCAATTGTGGTCCAGTGCACAAGAGAACATCCATAAATACCTGCTGTCAGTCCTTGGGAGAAGAAGCTTGATTGCTCTCGAGAGGAGCTGAAGGGTGTACAAGCAAAAGGGACTAAATTAATAGTAATAGTCTGTTGGTGACAATGATTTCACAGGAGTTTAGACAAGAGGATTGTCGAGCTTGCCAGTACATGGGTTGTAACCACGATCCCAGTAATTTCTACCAAGTTTCTTGAACAACTAGTCCTTCAGTAACCATGGATTTCAGGTATTTTAGTTAAACACGGTTATACTTATCATCCTCTTGTACCAGCTACTACAATACCATTTGTTTCTTCACATAAATTTATAAATTTAACAAAAATCTTATCAATAACAAAATGACTACAATGATTACAATTCATGTACATTGAATATGCCACAAACCTGAGCAGCTGAAGTTGAATAACTTGTTGTCAATGTGACTGATGGTGTAAGACAAAGGACTTTTAATGATACACTGACCATATCTACTTCTATGTCCATTTAACGACAGCGTATTGGATGTAACATAGATGTGAGCACCATCTGTCGCTCTGTCCAGAACCGTCTGTAGATTCCTACATGGTGCAGATGTTGAGTGTCAATCGTTGTCATCTGATCCACTATCTGACACATACCAGATGTTAAAAAGGTGAGAATCTACAAATTAAAATAACTATTATCAAAAACATCTTTATTTATTTAAGATCTATATTTCACCACAAAACACATGTTATTCTACATATTGAAATAATCAGAATAGCATTATCTGGCAATAGGTGTCATGAATAAATTCTATGCAAAGAAAGATGCAGACAAAAAATATTCTTCCAATTATCACTAGCAAACAGTTTAGTGATACTTACTCTGTGATGTTTCCATAGTACTGGAATCTGCATGGAATGCTAGACCTGTTTTACTTTCAGAGTTGGGTGATGTTATAAACCTTGTTCTTTCTGTTGGTGTTCTGTCAGGGTTGCACAACCTTCCTAGAAATGTTGTTACAAATGTTGTTGTGGATTTCATGATTACAGGTGTTGTGGCTTCTTTTTCTCTTATTGTTTCCTCAGACATTGAGGAATCATATTCTCCATGCATTTTCTCAGATACTGTTGCAGCCACAGGTTTAGCAGATCCAAGCACCATTAATGCAGTTTTTTTCTATTTTTGTTACTGCTGTTACCTCTTCTGCGATCTGCTATGGGATTTCAGTGTTGTTTCTGTGGCCGTTGCCTTGGTGACTAATTTCACTTGTTCTGAGAAAGGAGTGGAATGATGTTCTTGATGTTCAGTGTCAGGCAACTGGTCGATTGTTTTACTTGCAATCAACCGTGCAGTGAGAACAAACCAGATTAAGCCTAACATGTTTGAAAGTGTTTACTAAGATCTACCAAGAATTATCTATTAGTAAAGATCTACCAAGAATTATCTATGGGTTTTAACGGACTTCAACTTCAGAGCTGCAGTTTTTGACCGATCTCTCTTCCCAAAAATGATATGCTTGTTTCTGGTCTTTCTTCACTTTATAATATATAATTTTTTCTAGAAGCATTATCCACAACACCACAGTTCAACTTGAATTTTTTGAATCTGAACCCGTGTGTAAGGGCTCGATTATCCGAGACATCAGCATCAACCCAGAATCAGTGTTGCAATGATGCTTTGGTCTCATTCGTGTTTTTCATATTCTGGTTTTGGATCTTGCTGAATTAGATGAATTAGACTTATTCATCTAACTGCACATGGATGCTGGAATTGATTATTCATGGATAGGTAAACTCTTCATTTGCATTATCCATGGATCAGTTCACTATTCATGGATAATGTAGCATTACACATGGATAGTGCAAAATCAATGAGCACTCTCCATGGATAGTGTAAAATGAATTTGCACTATCCATGGATAGCGAAATACATTATGTGTGGACAAATTACTATTCATGGATAATAGATTCCAGTATCCATGAAGCACTTGTCTAATTCAACTGATTAGATGAATTCACCTGATTTCAAAAACCAAAATAGGAAAAACACGATTGAATTGTCTTAATTTTGAAAAATTATGACAATTGTGATTCTTTTGTTTCTGATCTGCTACTATGTAAATTGAATCAATACATCTAGTTTTTCCGTTTTGAACACTAGTCGATTTTATCAAATTAGTCAAGTTTTAAAAATATCTATGATGCCAAAAAATCTGTCTAAAGTTTCCCGCAATGGTCTATTACTACTGGTATGTAATGAAACTTGGTATTGATTTACCCTTGTCTAATTTGACAAATTTGGATTTACTTAAAAATGGAAAAACTCAATTATAGCCGACTCACTTTGTGAACCGAAACCGGTGTCCATTTAACCAGTGAATAATAAAAACGGATTCCTGCTTTTCCAAAATATTCAATGTGTAAATATCTTTCCAAGCTAAAAATCTTGCGATAGAAGATAAAAAACGTTTGAATGGTCATAAAGCTTGAATCACATTATGATGTTTTTTTAAAACCTAGTTTGTTGGATGAGTTCCATTTAGAATCACATCTTTTTAGTAAAAATGCGTTTCCTGTTTTGCAAGACAACTTAATTTTAATTTTTTTCTGAATCAGATCATTCTTTTACGAGAATTTCTCAGTTTTAGTCAGAATTAAATCAGACTCGAGAGCCCCACTCAAACAGAGGCTCTTATCTATTTTCGCCAAAATTTCCCTAAAACGACATGGACACGAAAAATTTGTATTTGAGAGACGGGATGCAGTAAAAGATTCCAAACTTTGCGTAAATACTTTCATTGTACCATTTGAGTTTACCCAAAATATTCTAATTTTGTAAAGTTAGACAAAAAATCCACTTATTCGTGGGAATTGAACCAAAGACTTCCGATCTTCAAGCACGCTTCTCTACTCACACAACTTTCGCTCCACACAACCACTGGTCTCACAGGCTGTTACCATTGAACACCAGGGAAAATGTATGGACCGTTTTGCCTTTCCCAGAAAGGAAAGACGGCGGTGCTTTGCTTTCGATGCTGGTATCAAATGAAGCTTTTTCTATGCATCACACATATATTTTCTCTCTTTCTCGGGTGTCAGAATGCATCTGAGTGAATGTTGAGTTGCAAACAAGTGTGCTACTTCACCCATATATGACTACAGTTCTAAAGTTAAATTGCAGAAAACCAAAAAAACAAACAAAAAAAAACTGTTTGATGACAATAAACACCCGGATTGTATGCTGTCCGTGGGGAAAAGCAGAGTCGTAATTTCCATTCCTTGACCTTAATGTAAAACTACAAATTTAAATAAATTTTCGGATTTTATATCCAAGACAATTTAAGACATTAATTAAGACATTAAGAATTCTGGTACCCCTTTTTGAAAACACATAGCTTGCAGACCTGTAGCAAATAAAACGGGGAAACCTGTGGGTAACATGCAATATTGAAATGTATGTGTGCACAATCAAAGAATGAATCCATCCCGATTTTTGACCTGTGCAATGTTGCCAATTCCAAAATTGGATGTAACACCCTGAAGGAACATCACCAATTTCTGACTAAAACGAAGATATCACTAATTTCAGACAGAAGCTTTACAAGGGAAGTCTATGAGAATTTCAGATTTTGAATGGTGCAGCCACCACTGGTGACCTTACAAAACTAATTCTTGCAATAAATAAATATTGTATATTAGTGTGACATTTCAATTTAGAAGTAGGTTACAATTGACAAAAACAAGCATATTCTCAGAAAGTTCTGACCAATCAGTAACACTGACAACTTAAACTTTCTTCACTAATTTCTGACAAATGGACTTTGCAATAGTAACATTATGAGAGTCAGAAATTACTGATTGACAAAACCTGTTTGAACTTGTTAGAACCAGTTTGTGTGCAGTTGTCAGAAATTACTGATCAATAAAAAAGGACTGGTTGAACAAAATTTAAATTTTCTTTGATTCCCTGCACAATTACATTTAAATATTATTTTGTAAAATATCCCACTTTACAAACCTTTCAAAGAATGTAATAATTTTCCAAGTGGATGCTGAGATCTATGAAAATTCACTTACATATTAATATTTATCAGGAATCACACAGCTGCCTCAATTAATGCAGTTAAAAAGTAAATTTTTTCAGGAAACTGAAATTCAAAATGGCTGCCAACTTTGGGAAGCATGCGATTCTCCGGAAACCATGTGATTCCCAAAATTAGATAAAATAAGTGCTATTCTCAGTTAAAATTTTAGAATCACACACAAACAAATGTACTTTTCCATGTAGAGGCTGAAAAACATGTTATTCCTGAAAGTAGCATTTAAATAACTGAACAAGAACAAGGTAGAATACAGTATATCCCCAATTTAATTTCAAAATTTCAATTTTAATTAATTTTGTCAAAAATTTTATCAAATCTTAATATAATCTATGTAATCACCTTCTTGAATTATTAGAATCTCACAATTTACCTGAAACATAAAAGGCTGTAGTTTGCACATCTCAAGACCAAACTTCACGAGCTGTTGCTAAGGGGAATAACAATTGGTGAGAATCACATTTTGTAAACAAACTATTTAAATATTATGTGATTCCAATTTCTGTATGAGAATCACATTTTCTTTTTAAAAATTTTGAAGTATTATGTAATTCCAAATTGTGAGAATTAAATTTCTTTTTTACACTATTTTGATATGTTATGTGATTCTCTTAAAAG